>JAJOZX010003706.1:0-162500 GCA_023014485.1 Bathynomus jamesi | reverse complement strand
ACACACAAAGTATTAAATAATTTTGTAAATAAATGTACATAAACTTTTGTAGTTTAAATTTTTTTTTATTTTCCTCAAATTGTTTAATATGTTAAATTATATGTACGAACACCTATGAGCGCCACTATATATATATATATATAATCATGCCTGAATAACACGATTTTACATACATTATCAAAAATCTCATTTCCCAAAGATTTGGGGTGAGAAGGCAGAAAACAACACGGATGTGAAGTACAGAAGTTAATGAAAAGGAGAAGAGGCAAGCGAGCACGCCCAATTTGACACAATGAAAAATGCTCCTACTAGGATTCGAACCCAGAACTTGTCGAGTGGAAGCCAAGAATGATGGCTATTACACTACGACTAGGAAGAGGTAGTACAACGCGGCTCATATTTGAACATCCGAGGGGATGCATGATGCTTTCGCGTTCAGAGGTGTTTTCTATACTAACCCCCCACCCTGCACTCGGGGTAATAACAGCATTTTATTCAAATCTCTGGTGTTGAAATATCCAGCAGGTTGTTGTAGCGTGGTGGTAGCGCCCTTTCCTTCTATTCAAGAGGTACTGGATTCGAATCTTGATGGGAGGATATATATATATTTTGAAAGGAACGCACGCATCCACCAAACAACTCTTTGTCAATCTCGATACTTTGCAAACCCTCTTTGACCAACTCTGACCAACATTTCTCTTGAATTTAGCTCTTGGTCTCTTCGAATATTGCTGAAACCTACTTCATCTCTTTGACGACTGCACCCATATTTTCGCGCCGAGTTAAACCGGGAAATTTCCAGGCCATCGTCCGAGTTTAACTTATCAAACATTGATGTCATTTAACAAAACTAAGGAAAAACCCCACATTACCGATAAAGAATTTTGTCTAACTAACTAACTAACTAATACACACACATACACACACACACACACATATATATATATATATATTATATATATATATATATATATATATATATATAATCCAAGACAACCTAGTACCAAGATTATGAGACCTGTAAATTTATTATACACAAATATACAAGGCCTGTAAAGCGACCAGGCAGACTGCAAATTACAAAACCTGCAAAATTTAGCTATGAAAACTAGCACAGATTTCATATGCCTGACGAAAACACACTTGCATAAATGCGAAAAAGGCTGTGAAAACTGCATCGAAGACACTGAAATAGCAATAAAGGACTACAACATATACAGGGTGGATAGATTTGCTACAAAAAGAAGAGACCAGGGCTACTTTTAAGACAATTTTAGTGGGTGGGTCAAGTTTTTTTTTTATATTTGATCACAAATAACACAATCAAATCAATGTATATGTTGATACATATATATACTGAAATATATGCTCTTATTTTATTTTAGTAGGTGGATGAAATCTTCTATAGGTGGGCAACTGCCTACCCACGTGGCAAATCAAATAGTACAGTCGAAAATCTTATTTTAGAAGTGAAAGACTGAACTGAATCCTTATGAACGTGTACAGACCACTAAACACCACCAAAAGTTAATTTAAATTCGTTACAAATGAAACAGAACAAGTGTTAAAATCACTCAAAACCCCAGCACCAAATATCTTAATTTGTGGAGATTTTAATTTTCCATTCATAGCATGAAACAAAAGTGAAGTAGTTATATATGTTGAGAAGTTTCATGGTAACATTACAAAAGATTATAGAATTCAGGCAATAATGCTATCAGATATCATGGAATTTACGCGCTTTCCGGGAAATCTGTGAAGCGACGAGAAGAGAACGTTTTGATTTAATTTTGGCAAATAACAATGACATAATAATTAATAAAAAGGTAACGCACCCAAATTTCTCTGCCCACAACCTAATCGGCGTACAGTTAAAATTAACAATCAAGGGACCAAACACACATCCCAGAGATTCAGAAGGAATATTTAGAGGTTTAAATACGAGCTTTTGAAGAAAGTAGATTGGGAAAGTGTAAATGAAGGTGTAAAGAAAGCAAATTGGGAATTGCTACGTCACGAGAAAACTTCGGAAGAAATACTATCTACAATAGAAAACTAAACCCATACTGCGGAAAAAAAAAAAAGTAACAAGCTCGAGAGAAACATCAGGGCGTTATTTAGACAACGGAAACAAACCGTAAAAAATCTCCACAGATGCAGAACTGAAGCAAGAGATTCAACCTTGAGAAAAAACTGTGTGAAGCAGAAATGGACTTAAAATAAACATTTATCTATTCTGAAGAAATGTAAAGAGAGTATTGCCAAGCCCCAATACTTATTATGGAGAAAATCACTCGACACAGGACAAATTCCACTTCCATTAAAGAGCGCGGACATTGCCCTCTTAATTAAAGGAAATAACAGAACAATACCTTAGAACTATCGGCCAGTAGCTGTCACCTTCCACTTTATAAAGTGCTTCGAACGTGTAATTAGAGGCAAAATTGCTTACTACCTATAAGAAAAAAAAATATTCAATCCGAACCAGTATGGCTTCAGGGCTGGAAGATCGTGCCTGTCACAGTAATTAGACCACCATGAAAAAGTAGGAGAAACACTGTCAAGGACAAAATAGAAACGTAATATATACAATTTTACTGAAACCTTCGATAAATGTGGCCCTGGAATTGTAACACAAACTTCAAAATTCAGGAATTACTGGGAAACTGGGAAGATGGATATTTAATTTCCTGATTCAAAGAACAAGAGTGGGAATAAATGGAGTTAAATCTGAAAACTCAGAAGTCGTCAGCTCTGTCCCACAAGGTACATTATACAAGATCCTTGTTGTTTATAATAATTAGTGCAGACATTAATAATAGTGTTGTATCGTGTTTCGCGGATAACGCAAAACTATGCAAGGAAATATCAAAAGAAGGTGACATAGAAAAATTACAAAACATTACTAAAATTATTCAGGTGGGCGGAAGACAACAATATGAAGTTCAATGAAGGAAAATTCGAACTTCTAAGATATGGTAACAATAACAAGGAGCTACGAAATAAAGGGTATAAAATACTGCAAGCCAAACAGATAACACCAAATCCACAGGTCAGGGATCTTGGAGTAATAATGTCATCGATGCAGAATTCAGAGGGCAATATATAAAATTACAATAACTAGAAAAATAATGGGAATCATCTGGAGGAGCTTCAACAGCAGAAAAGCAAAATCATGTTCAAATTATAGAAGAATTCAGTTCTACCAATAATTAAGTATTGCTCAATACTCACAAGTACATACAGAAAACGAGACATTGCGAGCATAGAAACCATACAAAGGACTTTTACGTCTAAGACAGAGTAGGAAACGAAAAGTGAAAACTACTGATCTCAACTACAATCCCTGAAACTCTACTCCTAGGGAAAGAAGTTGCGAGCGGTACAGAATAATATACATATGGAAAATACTCGAGGGATGTGTCCCTATCCTTAGAAATGAAATATAAACACAGTGGAATGAGAGAATGGTGCAACGTGGGTGCAATGTGGGGGGGGGGGGGGGGGGGGGGGGGGGGGAGGACATGAAACCGGGCGGGGAAAATACCTTCACAATACGAGGCCAAAACTTCTTAATGTGCTGCCAAAAGAACTGAGGAGCCTCCAGCACACCAACCTAATAATTTCAAGAACCAACTGGCTAGTTTCTTGCGTAAAGTCCCTGACCAGCCATGCGTAGCTGGCTACGAGTGCAAGAGCAGTAGAAAACAACTCTCTTCTCCACCAAAATCCCTCAAATGAGGCCGGATGATGCGGAAGGTTCGAAGTTATCATGAGGTATCAAGAGATATAAGGTATATAATATGGTACCCTGAAATTGGCACATGGGTAGAATGATTGTTCTATATAAAATCTGCGGCTTTTCTTTTCATTTCCACTTGAGCTGGGATTACAATTGTCTTGAGCGTTGATTAATAATAAATAAATAAATATAAATAAATAAATAAATAAATAAATAAATATATATATATATATATCATGAAAATAACCACGATGGAAAATTAAAACACGAAATAGTGCTCGAGCGCTAATGACATCCTCAGGAACACTGTGTTCAGTGTCCCTGAGGATGTCATTTTAATTTTCTTTCGTGGTTATTTTCATCATAAATATTATTCACATGTTACTTTCGTGAAATAATGTTCACATACAGTATACAGTATATATATGTGTGTGTGTGTGTGTGTGTGTGTGTGTGTGTATGAGCCATGATAGTTTACGCCTCATATCTTGAGAAGTTATTCAGTGAATAAAAGTTTTCATCTTATCATCCATTTCCAGTGTCCTTACGCATGTAGATTATACAGGATATGGAGCATAAGGAGTATATACAGGGTGTCCCATAAGTCCGGTCTCATAGGAAAATTTATTTTAAATTAAATTTACAAAAGAACTAAAAGAACTATTAGAACAATGAGAACTAAAAACAACTGTTCAAATTGCTGTCTTGTTTTGGGACCATTTTTGTTGTTGCAGGTAGAATAACACGCAATGGCTAATATGCAATTGAGTTACACTCGTGAGGAAAAGGCATCCGATGGCTCTGAATATCATTTTGAACATTTTTTTTTACTTCTAATGTATTACTTTTGTAAATTTAATTTAAAATAAATTTTTCTGTGAGACCGGATTTATGGGACACCCTGTATAATTAATAATTCGTGTGAAAAGGACAGGAATGTTATCACAATTCCTTTTGTAAATAAGTGTATCTGGACAGAGGAAAATAACTCTGTAGATTCCACGTCACACGTAAAATACAAGTAGTTTGAATGTACTCAAATAAACATAAGCTTTATTCATAACAAAAATACATTACATAAAATTTTACAATATTTTTTCAATTTTATTTTTACAATTTAGATATCTGATATGGCATTAATATATTTAAAGTATTTTAATCTGAATATGTCGTTGAAAGCATGGAAGCTTTTTAGGCAAAATTAATGAGATTTGGTTTATTTATTACACAAGGGAAGTGAAAATGGCCAGTAATATTTACTTTGTGCGAGTTCAAACGACGGTTCAGGATCGACCTGAGGTCGACCCCTCTGCAGCATCCCTCCTCATTTGCGGGATTTGGTGAAGGAGGGACTTGCTGTCTGATCCCCTCCTGCCCTCTTAGCCAGCCACGGATGGCTGGTCAGGGACTTTGCGCAAGAATCTGTCCAGCTGGTTCTTGAAGTTATTCAGGTCGGTGTGCTGGAGATTCCTTCTCTCGGTAAGGCATTGAAAAGCTTTGGGGCTCGTATTCTGAGGGTATTTTCCATCCTCGTTTTCATGGCCCCCTGTCGCACAGCAGCTGGGACTGTACAAAATCTGCCTCTTCTCTCATTCCAGTTTGTTTCTATTTCATTTCTAAGATTAGGGACAAAGCCTTCAAGTATTTTCCATATGTATATTACTGTGTACCGCTCGCGTCTTCTTTCGACAGAGTAGAGTTTCAAGGATTGTAGTCGAGACCAGTAGTCTTCACCTTCCGTTTCCTCTATCTTAGACGTAAAAGTTCTTTGTATTGTTTCAATGTTCGTAATGTCTCGTTTTCTGTATGGGCTTGTGAGTACTGAGCAATACTCAATTATTGGTAGGACTAGGTTCTTCCATAATTTGAGCATGATGTTTGCTTTTCTGCTGCGGAAGCTCCTCCAGATGATTCCTATTATTTTTCTAGCCGTTATAATTTTGATATTGTAATGCTCTCTGAATTCTGTATCCGACGACATTATTACTCCCAGATCCCTGACTTGAAGATTTGGTGTTATCTGTTTGTCTTGCAGAGTTTTGTATCTTTTATTCTGCAGCTCCTTTTTATTATCATATCTTAGAAGTTGGAATTTTTCTTCGTTGAACTTCATATGGTTGTCTTCTGCCCACTGGAATAATGTTTCAATGTCGTTTTGTAATTTTCTTATGTCACTTTCGTTCAATATTTCCTTACATATCTTTGTGGCATCTGCGAAACATGATACAATACTGTCCTTAATATATGTATCAATATCTGCAATCATTATTATGAACAGCAAGGGAGCTAATACTATCCCTTGTGGGACAGAGCTCACGGCTTACGAGACTTCCAATTTAACTCCGTTTACCACCACTCTTTGCGTTCTTTGCGTCAAGAAATTAAATATCCATCTTCCTAGCTTTCCAGTACTTTCCAGTAATTCCTGTATTCTTAAGTTTGTGTGCTATGATTCCATGGTCACATTTATCGAAGGCTTTAGCAAAGTCAGTGTATATTACATCTATGTTTTGACCTCGACACAATGTTTCCAATATTTTCTCCTGGTAGTCTAGTAGCTGTGATAGGCATGATCTTCCAGCCCTGAAGCCATGTTGATTTGGGTTGTATAAGTCTTTTCTTGTAGGTAGTAGGTAGTTTTGCCTCTAATTATACGTTCAAAGCACTTTATAAGGTGTGAGGGTGAGAGCCACTGGCCGATAATTCTTGTGCATTGCTCTGTTACCACCTTTAAAAAGGGGGAGCAATGTTTGCGTTCTTTAAGGGGAGTGGAATTTGTCCTGTGTCAAGTGACTTCCTCCATAGTAAGTAGAGCGGTTTGGCAATACTCTCTTTACATTTCTTCAGAAACGTGGCACTCCATGTGTCTGACCCTGGCGCTGAATTGTCTCGCATCTGTGATAAGGCCGTAATTACATCCCCTTCCGTGAACTCGAAGTCCATTAATAAGTAATAGTAATAACAAATAATAATAATCATAATTGGTGGCCCACCTCAGACCTGACTTGATACACGGTAGAGTTACTTCCATGAGCTCGCCACCTCGCATAGCCAGGCACACCTGGCTCATCTGGTACTGTCCAAAGCCAAGCAACAAAAAACAACAAATTGTAAGGTTATGAATTTAAGAAATTTGTCTCACGTAGAAAGTGGGATAAATACAGAAACTCGTTAGAGATTTTGAATACATTACAAAAATATATTAGAGGGAAATATACCCCGACTGTTAAGAAAATTTCAGAGAATTTATGCAAAATCTTGGAGTTTTGGGGGAATTTTTGGGGAAAACATGAAGATAAAAAGGTAAAAACCAGGAAGATCATTTCCCCCACGATGTAGGAGCGAGTCTTCCACAAGAGTCACCTTCAGCCCGAGCAGGAATAGGGTAAGAGGCCAACTCAACAGCAGGAGGGAGCGAACCAGAGCCTCACCACTCAGAGTCCGCTATCATAACATTACACTGAGCTATCGGGCGCCCTAGGGAATAACGTCAGCCTTTTAATTCTAGCCAAAGCAAGTTGCCGCATATATATTATACATATATACATATATAACGTAAAGAACGACGCTTGTATAGGAGATATTCCGCGCAAGACGAGAGAGAGAGAGAACGAAACAAATGAAAAAATGAGGTAACCCCCGGGAATCGAACCCGGGATCTTCCGATTGCCGGTCAGATGCGATAACCATTACACCATGAGGCTCCACTCTTCCAAATGCCGTAATTCTTCTACATACTCGCAGAAACCAATGCCCCAAGGGGGCACCTCCGCAACATTATATACATTTAAACTGCAAACACGCAGTATAATTAACGTAAAGAACGACGCTTGTATAGGAGATATTCCGCGCAAGACGAGAGAGAGAGAACGAAACAAATGAAAAAATGAGGTAACCACCCGGGAATCGAACCCGGGATCTTCCGATTGCCGGTCAGATGCGATTGGAAGGTGAGGCCCATGGTGTAATGATTATCGCATCTGACCGGCAATCGGAAGATCCCGGGTTTCGATTCCCGGGTGGTTACCTCATTTTTTCATTTGTTTCGTTCTCTCTCTCGTCTGCGCGGAATATCTCCTATACAAGCGTCGTTCTTTACGTTAATTATACTGCGTGTTTGCAGTTAAATGTATATAATGTTGCGGCATGCGGGAGGTTCCCCCTTGGGGCATTGGTTTCTGCGAGTATGTAGAAGAATTACGGCATTTGGAAGAGTGAGGCCCATGGTGTAATGGTTATCGCATCTGACCGGCAATCGGAAGATCCCGGGTTCGATTCCCGGGTGGTTTTCATTTTTTCATTCTCTCTCTCTCGTCTTGCGCGGAATATCTCCTATACAAGCGTCGTTCTTTACGTTAATTATACTGCGTGTTTGCAGTTAAATGTATATATACATATATATACAGGGTGTCCATAAATGTTTATCCTGAAAACAGTATACTCTCATGTTTTAATGACGAATCTTACATCAGTTTTCTTTTTACAGGTGATCTCGTACACGCATAGAGTTTCTGTGCTGGTGTGTTTCGTCTACCGCATTCGCCTCTAGGAGCGCTGTAGTAGCTGTTCAGTTAAGATGGCGTCTGTGACAGAGAAGGCACAATGTGTTGTGTGGCTTGCAGAAACAAAATCTTCTGTCAGTGTTCAGCGAAGGTTCAGAACAAAGCATGGAAAGAATCCACCTGATGTGAAGTTAATTAAGTCGTGGATGAAAAAATTCTTGGAAACTGGAAACGTGGAAAAGGGAAAGAGCAGTGGTAGACCATCAGTTTCCGATGGGACGGTGGAAAACATTCAAACTGCTTTCACACGGTCACCAAGGAAATCGGTGAGACAAGCTTCATGCCAACTAAAGATACCGAAGTCTACGGTGCACAAGGTGTTACACAGACGTTTGAAGTTACACGCCTACAAGGTACAAATTGTTCAAGAACTGAAGCCTGATGACCTTCCAAAAGGTGAACAATTCGCTATTGACATTTTGAACAGCATTGACGAGGATAATGACTTCTTGTTACGTGTCTGCTTTTCAGACGAAGCTACGTTTCATCTTAGTGGTAGAGTCAACAGACACAATGTGCGTATTTACGGATCGGAAAACCCACGTGCCGTAAGGGAGCATATTCGGGGCAGTCCAAAGATCAATGTCTGGTGTGGACTAATGCATGACCAGATAATTGGTCCTTTCTTCTTCGCTGAGAACACTGTTTCCGCAACTGTGTACCTGGATATGCTCACCAATTACGCCATCCCCCAGCTGCAGGACAGGCAGCCAACTGTCATCTTCCAACAAGATGGGGCACCACCTCATTGGGCGCATGTTCTTCGTGAAACTCTCTACGCAACATTTCCAAATCGATGGATTGGCAGGGACGGGTCAATCCCATGGCCCCCCCAAGATCACCAGACATTACCCCGCTGGATTTCTTTCTCTGGGGTGATGTTAAAGATTTGGTTTATGCAACAGTTGTTCCAGATATCAGGACATTGCGAGAACGCATTACGGATGCAATTGCAACAGTTAACCCACAAATGTTAGAAAATGTGTGGCGTGAGTGTGAATACCGTTTAGACAGTTTACGTGTCACTAGGGGTGCACATGTGGAAGCTTATTAAGTTCATTAACTATGTATCAAAACTTCGTATGTTTATCTACTTATGATTAAAACTGTGTTTGAATACAAGTGTTTATTTAAAAGTTATAGCATGCTTTTAATCAGGGTAATCATTTATGGACACCCTATATATATATATATATATATATATATACACACACACACACGGGTATGATTAAGGTGCCTTTAAACGACGGTTTTGGACCGACCTGCAGTCGACCCTTTTGCAACATCCCGCCTCATTCTCATTAGGGTGGGGGGATTTGATAAAGGAGAGAGTTGCCTTTTATTCTCATCCTGCCCTCGTACCCAGCTACGTACGGCTGGTTAGGGACTTTGCACAAGAACTTGTCCAGTTGGTTCTGGAATTTATTTGAAATGGTGCAGTGGAGGTTCCTCCTTACGACAACAAGTTAACCTTTCGCTGCGTAGTTCAATTTTGGGATGCTTTATCAGTTATCCAAGAAAAACTTAACGTTGGTATTTTTTTTTGTCTTTTTTTTTTACTCTCTTAAGTTACTTAGAAGTTTGTGTGTACAAATATGACATTGAAAATGTTCTGAAATAGTATTCAATTATGTAAATTACAATTTGTATAAGGAGTTCCCCAAGGTCGCAGTAAGAAGAAAAATGTTTTTGATGATCGTAGGGTAAAATCCAAATTTAGCACCCAAGGGACATAAATGTTCGTTCGGATATATCCGAATTCAGCAACGAAAGGGTTAAAGTGCATTTTGACAGAGTATTTTCCAACTTCGTCTACATGGCCCCTTCCACCATCCCAGTAGGACAGTATATATATATATGATGAATAAAACCACGAAGGAAAGGAAACACAGAATGGTGCTCAAGCGCTTTCGTCTAATGACATTCTGAGGAACACTGAAGTAAATAAAGAGTTCAAGCTTCAGTGTTCCTGAGGATGTCATTAGACGAAAGCGCTTGAGCACCATTGGTGTTTCCTTTCCTTCATGGTTTTATTCATCATAAATATTTTTCACGTGTTACTTTCGTGAAATAATTTTCATATATATATATATATATATATATATATATATATATATACCTTACCTTACCTTACAACCTTACAAAGGTTCGCGCGATGATTTCTCATTTCGCGAAGGTCAAGCTTGTCGCCCCTCCTCTCGAGTTGGCTGGTGAAGTAGTGAGTTGGATTCTTGCGCTCTCCACCTCACATGCCCGATATATATATATATATAATATATATATATATATATACAGGGTGTTTGAAAACTTTCTGTACAAATTGTAATGGGGGATAGGCAACACCAAGACAAACCCTTTTCGTCATAAGTGTATGTCCGCTGACGTCACCACTCGGCGCGAGAGGGCGCCGCTGCAATTGGCTAAAAGGTGAAGTGGGCTAGACTCGCGCTTGCCGCGGGCATTCTTAAATCGGACGTAGTACGCGTAACATGTTTATTTAAAGAAGGCATGTTTATTTAAGAAGGTGCTGAAAGTTGCGACCGGTAGCATCAATGCATGCCCGACAGCGTCGAAGCATTGACCGACGTACACGTCGAAAGATTCCCGGCATTTCGGGAACAGTTCCAGCGGCGACAGCGATTCTTGCTACGAGGTCTTCTTCTGAGTAAATGGGAGTCTCGTACACGAGGTTCTTCATGTGTCCCCACAGGAAGAAATCGAGGCATGTTAAATCGGGCGATCTCGGTGGCCAGGCTACGGGCCCACCCGGCCTATCCATCGGTCCCCAAAAGTGGCGTTCAGATAATCCCGCACATCGTTGCTGGAGTGTGCTGGGCCCCGTCGTGTTGAAACTACATTCGTCTACGAATAGCCACGGGAACATCTTCCAGCAGTTCCGGCAACGTTTCTTCAAGAAATATCCGATAAACCCGCCCGTCGAGTCGGGCAGGCAGCAGGTACGGCCCAATCAACTTGCCATGGACGATACCCGCCCAAACATTGACGGCGAACCGTTCTTGATGAGCATGCACCCGTGTAGCATGTGGATTTGCGTGCGCCCACACGTGAGAATTGTGCATGTTAAACACACCCTCACGTGTGAAACAGACCTCATCTGAGAACAGCACATAAGCCGGAAAATTAGGCTGCACCGCTGTCTGCTGCAGAAACCAGCGTGCGAATTCCACACGAAGAGGGTAATCCCGAGGTTGTAATGCCTGGACTCTCTGACGATTGAAAGGATGTAAACTGCTGCTCGTGCAACACTCTCCAGACCAAGGTCGTGGTTCACACCGAGGATACGTGCAACACCTCGCGTGCTTGCGCTTGGATTGTCCTCAAATCGCCGTAGGATTCTTCTTCCATGTCAGGAGTGCGCACGTTTCTCTCCGACCAGTGTCAGCATGTTCGCATGGAATGTTCCAGTTTCTCGCAGTCGCCGATGCAAATGCGCAAACGTTTGATGGTTTGGCCACACGTCTGTTTGGGAAGCGCTGTCGGTACAACCTCACAGCAGCTCTTCCGTTTCCATTGGCAGCCCCATACACCATATGCATGTCAGCCATCTCAGCAGTCGTGAAGCGCTCCATGTTACGCGTACTACGTCCGATTTAAGAATGCCCGCGGCAAGCGCGAGTCTAGCCCACTTCACCTTTTAGCATTGCAGCGGGCCCTCTCGCGCCGAATGGTGACGTCAGCGGACATACACTTATAGACGAAAAGGGTTTGTCTTGGTATTGCCTATCCCCATTACAATTTGTACAGAAAGTTTTCAAACACCCTGTGTATATATATATATATATATATGTACAGTCAAAGTGTGTAACCAGCCATTTCGCGTAATGGGTGAAACTTTTAGTCATTTCGCGAAATGGCTGTTTCACTTATGGCTGAAATTTCACCTTGGTCATTTCGTACAGAGCATTTGCCCAGTTAGGTCAACTGTATGCCCTTAACAATTGGTAGGTTAAGTGATGTTATTTTCGTTAGTTTTAACGAAAATAACACGACTTAACCTAACCAATTGTCAAGGGCATACAGTTGACCTAACCGGGCCTTCAATGGCGGACATCGGAATAACATTGAAGGCCCGGTTAGTATTTGAAAACCTCTATATTGAAAATTCAAATGTGTTGAAATGTGTATTTGAAGTGTGTTTCTCACTTATTTGAACAGACCTGTGGATGTATGTAAGTTTTAGCAGATTTAGTTAGTTAAATAAAGGTCGCCAATTTTATTGTCATGTTTGTTATTTCTATGAATTCATGACAAAAGTCATTTTAACCATTTCACGAAATGACCAAGGTGGAATTTCAGCCATTTCGCGTAATGGCTGAAGATTTTAGTCATTTCGCGAAATGACCAAATGAAGCAGCCATTTCGTAGTTGTCAAAAATTATGAAGCACAATTTTGCTAGAATGAACTAAAATAAATGGTTATTTCACAATAAATGTTGCTTAGATTAAACACATACAGGAGCATATTCACCTCGAATTAATTATCTTTCAAATTTCGGACGTGAAGTGAAGCCCAATTTCAAGTTAATACTTTATATGTGTGTGTTATGTGTGTGTATGTGGTGTTTATGTGTGTGTTTGTGTGTGTGTTTAATCTAAACAAAATTTTGAACCCGTTATTTTGTTCATTTAAAATCTAAAAAATTAATTTTTCAAATTAAATATATGTTTTTGGGTGTAGGAAAACACATACTCTATTTGTATGTAAGCATAGAAGCAGTTTAGACAAGGATAAATAATCTAATTGGTTTAAAATTCATATATATTATTTTTTAAAAGTATTTCCAGAAATAATAAAAAATAAAGAATTTCTAAAATTTGCGTAAAAAGTTTGCTGCCAAGCCTAAGTGCGTCGCAGCGTACCGGGAAAAATTCTTTGTATTCCAAATTATGTAGACTCAAATGGCCCGGTGGCTTGATCTTACTCCTTAGTGGGATAGTATCGATAGTCATCGATAATTTGGCTTTCAGGATAACTTTTCTTCTCACACAAAACCACATGTGAATATCCTGTTTTAAAAAAAGCGCAACAAAAATGGAATCACTGTAATGTATTTGTTACAGCGTTCTCGGAGCATGATTTCCCGACGAATCCTCAGGCTTACAGGCGCCTCACGACGATCCATGGACCATGCAGCAGATGTCAAAACTTGATTTCAGTGTTCAAGAACTACCGTAAAAGTTCATAGATTAACAACAGCAATAAAAAAAAAAACCACAACTGGACAGATGTACAAACCCGCTGAGACATTTTTACGTCAACCAGTTCGTCAAAAGAAATTGGTTTTCCAAAGATAAAAGTCTTACCGTGGAAAAGCCTCAAAATACCTCGAATGACTTCTGCGTCAGTATAAACAAGAAAACAAGAATAGCGTTCACATGGTTTAAGGGAGCGGTCATATTTCCTTAACGCTGTGACCATTGCTGTTGACGTCTACTTTGGCGTCAAAATTGACCTCATTTTCGTTGAAAGAGGTGTGAAACTCTTAAAATGCTACTTGAAGTAGTGATGTATCATAATAAAAACTAAGCACCCGAGACCGAGACCATATGCAATATGTGCATGTACTGTAATGCCTAATTCCTAAGCTCTATATTTTACGTTCAGGAATAAAGATTGTAGAGGTGTTATCAAGTGACAATTGCAAAATTTACTCATAATTTATTCACAAATTCATAGTTTGTGACATTTTTCAGCAGTTAACCGACTACTTAAAACAAGATAAGTGTTCGTTGCACTTGAGGAACATCAAAGTGATGTAGTCGAGACCACCATGGCCGAGACCGAGACCAGAGTAGAGTAGAGTCCTACATCACTGCTTTGAAATCATGTTTTGAGTGTTGATAATGTAGTAGACTAGTAACATACTTGTCAAGATTTGTGAACTTGCCTCAGAAAAGTTTGGTGTACTTTTCACAACTTCTATTTCTAAAATTAGATTTAGTGTCTTTTTCGGGTGGGTGAGGGGGGGGGGAGCAGTTTTTAATAATTATATTAAAATTATATAGTAGTATGGAATTCACTAAATCATCGGAGCATCACTGCTCAAAAGCAATTAATTTGACTTTATGAAGCAAACTTAAAAAGTTCTAAGCTTTTGAAGTATTGCAAAACGTTTGGTGATTATACAATAGCCGCATTTTGTCGGCGTTCGTAGCTCAGTGGATAACACCGTTTTCCTATGAGCGAAGGTCGGGGGTTCGATTCCCGATGGTGCTGGTAATAATAATCCAAGAGTTAGCGCAATTGTCCGCATTAGTTGGACTGAGCGCTGAACCAGTTTTTAACTGCATTTTCAAACTTAACCACACGACAAATGAACACCGCGTATCATTCATTCTGTTTACTTAATTACTCATCTATTTCCGTCTATTTAATTACTCATCTGTTTATGTCTATTTAATTACTCATCTGTTTATGTCTCATGAGTAATTGTGCTATTCTTTATTTATACATATAATCATTCAACAGGGCTAGAAACTGGCACAGCGCTCAGGCCAACTAATAATTTTTATTATTAAGAAACATGGGGGGGTTTCAGGGGGGGACTTTTCTTTTTACCAGTACAGTATACAACTATACATACCCGAAAATACAGAGATAATACAAATATTCTGACGATGGAACACTTTTCAACGCAGGATATGGTGAGTAACTCTGACGCATAAGTGTGAATGAGAATTTTCATGCAACATTATCCTTAAAAGCTTTTCTGATTCATTGTTAAAATTGTTTATATTTACTGTTATTAAATTTCGTGTAATATTACGTGATGTCTGTACGAATGTACTGTGCTAAATATTGAGTACATTTGCTGCGTGAAATGACGAAAGACGTTGAGGAGTAATTCATTTTAAGAAATAATTTTTCTCCCTTTTCTTATTTAGATAGTTTGAATAAAGTTGTCACCTTTGTCATGCCAACATACCCACTTAATATTTCAAATACCCATCCTATTAGATTACGTATATACTAAACTTATACTCGTTGGAAAGAAGAAGAAGAACGAACGAAAGAGGTACGCCATAATTTACACATTGAAAATAATTGAAAAACTGGTTTCTGGTCTCAAAGTGAATGCTGTAATCACCTTAACAGCACTGGAAAAACAGGAATGGTAGAATGTGTCCCTAAATTAAAGGCTAGACAAGGAACATCCTCAATTTGAAGGAGAATAGCTTTGTCGTCAGAGGTCCAAGATTATTTACAAAATAAGGAATATCAGCGGTGTCGATGTGGACACGTTCAAAAGAAGACTGGACACTAAACTCGGGATACTACGTGGTTGAGCAGCGTGTACCCGGCTATGCCATATGCAGAGCTCAAGAAATCAACTCTCTCCTCCAACAAGCCAACTCTATATGGGCAGGGCCGCGAGCTGACCTCGGTGCAATGGGGAATACTCGCACGAATCAACTATATATATATATATATATATATATATATTATATATATATATATATATATATTAGTCTAGTAACCATGGCAACGAATACAACGTCGAGGAAGTCATTACTGCCCATGCCTGTGATAAAAGAAATCTTCACTTATATACAATCCCGCCCTCACTTGTGACGTCACATTCTCGAAGCCAAGGTAGAGACAGAGAGAAGATTGAAAAGGTCATTGTGGTTAAAGGTCACATAAGGTCGCGGGACTTGTCAGGTAAGGTCATCCACTCGGACGCCAGGCAGTGGGTGATCACAGACCTTCAACACCCGTGGGAAGATGCCTTGAGGACCTCCTACTTAATTTTTTCTCTTTACAGAAAGACAAAACGGGAAAAATATAAAAAATTTCTAGTTTTCTACTTTTTATTGTACTTTGCCGACATTTTCTCATTTAAAATTGTTTTTTTTTAAGTGTAACTTCTTAATTAAGGTTTGAATTATTAATTGAAAGATTACTAAAATTAATAATATACATATATATATTAATCAATTGATAAGAAAATCGTAATTACAAATTTAAGAGGAAGTAAAATACAAGTTTAATATTTTACGCGGAACACTATACCGCTCATACACCCATTTCAGGGTATGAGCCTGGTAACGTTAATTACAAAATATAATACAGGGTAATAAAAAAAAATAAATGAAATCTTGTAATTTTGTACATTTTCACTAACCTTATTTTTTTGGGGAACACCCTGTTTTTCGTTTAATATAAAGTAATCGACTTCTCGGTCAATGTAAAGTCACACGCGACTCGAATCGTCACGACCCAAGTCGTCAGTCGTGAGTCACGAGACGATCCCGTGTGCGACCGGCTTTAGGCTCTACTGCCGATTTATTACTATCGATAATACTATCCGTGGTTGGTTGATCTTCGTAACAGTAAAGGTCATGTGACGGAGGGGACCTACAGCTTTACGTGGAATCCGAACCACGGGGCGCTACATCATCTGGTAGCGGAGAACCGTTCACCCATCCAACAACTACTACTACCCAGACTCAATATCGCTTCACCTCGCTGATCACACGGGAAGCGGTGATGGGACGCGGCCACGAGGTAGCCCTTAATCGCTCTAAAAATATTAAATTATTTTTATTTAAAATTTACATATTTTTTAATCCGAGAGAAAATGTCAGAAAATATCGAAGTTCAAAGCAATAATTAATTAAAACAAAATTAATTTAATATTTAAGGTATTTTAAATGGTAACTAATTCAATAATACACACACACACACACACACACACAACGTTATTTAAGAACCCATTCCCCATTTTCAGTGGGGCGGGGGCACAATACTTGAACTGGGACCAGAGACATTTAAATTAATTACACACGCAATGATGCATAAATATTACCACCGGGAATAAGGTAGTATATACCCTTAAAGTGGGTACGTAAAAGGCAATATGAGGCAACATCCGAAACTCATTTTCCCACAGTGTGGGGGTAAGTTCGTTCCAAGAGACATCCGAGCCCGAGCATTAACAGGGTGAGTAGCCAGATCAGCCCAACCCAGTCGTCAGGAGCCGGGAGCGAACCCAAAACCTCACCGCCCACATCATAAAATAAAAATTCCAGCCCACTTCCAAATCAGGGTTAAATGAATCACAGTATATAATAATACCAATCACTCCAGCCCCATTCCTCACCACACACACAGATGTGGTTATCATATAAGACCGCGACATTCAAATTAACTTAACTTGACTTAACCTTTATTGTATCTTTTTTCCATGATATTTAACGACTTTTATTAAAAGAAAATTTAGTCAACCGAGAATGACGTCGCTAATGTCACTACACGCACATACGTGTCGCGATGAGCTGTGTGTGTGTGTATTCTAAAAATTGTCGCGAAGACGGAAGGCAGTTAAGAACAAACACACACATACATATATATATATATATGGAATAACGCATGAGCGCGCGTAGTTTTCGTATCAAACAAAAATGCCCCACCCCACACCCCCAGAATTCGAACCCTGGACTTCTATCTATGGGACCCCAGTGCTATACCAGATAAGAGAGATTTGAATTAAATGCTGCTATTATCTCAAGTGTGGAGGGTTAACATCGTAAAACACCTCTTGACGCGAAGGCGTTCAAGCGTTTCCTCGATCGTTTAAATATACGACAAGCTGTATCAACATCACGTCGCCGACTCCTACTCTGGAGGTCCCGAGTTCGAATACTGGTGGCGGCATATTGTTTCACACACACACACACACACATATATATATATATTATATATATACGTGGGGACAAAGAGGGGCGACAAGCTTGACCTTCGTGAAATGAGGAATCATCGCACGGAGCCTTTGAAAGGTTGAAAGGTATATATATATATATATCCTCAATGCTGGAGATACACACGTCAGTAACTTAAATGGGAAGAAAGGCTTCGCTGCTTTACACAGAGCACTGCTCCGCCCATACCCATTCAAGGTACGAGCAGCTCGCAACATTATTGACAAGTATATAAAGGGTCAATTAACGTACTAACGAGGTTCCCGTATGTGACTCATTACGAGTGTAACCAACAGTGCTTTGTGTTATCATAATCCAATCAATGTTATCATAATCCAATAAACATTCTGGTTCATATCAATTTCCTTTGCCAATGAGATTAGTCTGATTGCAAACATTGCTGTCTTCATAGGTCTGGGTGCATAATTCTTCATGAGCAAGATGCACCACGAGTTTATGTTGCCTCCTCAAGGCAACAGGAATGTACCCGTTCCAATCACAAGCACATTCATATTACCTCAGGCTTGCTCCACACAAACTAGGCCGAGAATTCGGAATCTCTGCAATTCGAAACTTTCCTTTTTATCCACGTCTTTTGGTTTATTTCTGTGTAATGTTAACATATTTACCGTTAACTATCACGAGATTTTATAAAAAGGCTTCCAACCTAACCTAACCAAACCTAGAACCAGAATCCTAATTTAACTCAATTCCAGCTAAAATATCACCCCTTTTCAGATGTGAATTTTACAGCCTGTAAATAATGAACTTTTGGTTTCCAGCCATTAATTAATATACAATTATTAATTGATATCACGTTAAACTTCTTTGTACGATGAGTAAAAGGATTAAGATTTAAAAAATCTTTTCATCTCACTCCTTCGTCGAAAGAATTCAGATCCAGGACAAAAATAATTCGCTTGAAACAAAAATATTTCCAAATTTGTTCCTCGATCTGCGATGTCGATTTATGAAAGTTTGTACGATAATTAAGCTGAGTTCAAGTTAAGGTTAAGATTAGTTTATATAATTTTAACTAAGATTAATTTAAATTTAACTTAAATAATCTTAATTTTAGCTTATATATTCTTAACTTTAATTTAGTATTAACTTGAGGTTAAGAATAAGATTATATGATAATAATTTTTCTTTACATTATACAAATAAAAAAACGTTATGAAAAAGTTGTTAATAACCTTAAGTAGAATAATAACAGGAAAACAACCTTTTGGGGTTCCCAGCTGAAAACAAAAATGCCCCCACCAGTATTCTAACCCGGGACACCTCCTCAGTATGTTAACATGAACGAGGAAACGCTTGAACGCTTTCTAGTCCAGAGGTGTTTTACGATGTTAAATTGTTAACCCTCCCGCATTCGAGATAATGGCAGCATTTAATTCATCTCTCTCTGGTATAGCACTTGGGCCCCATAGATGGAAGTTCCGGGTTCGAATTCTAGTGGGGCGCCTTTTTGTTTCATACAAAAACCACGTGTTATATATGAATACGTAAAACAACATTAAAAAACACAATAAAAAATACTCAAGAAGCCGTTTGGCACCAAATGGCATTGCCATTGTGTACACAATTAGTACTACGTTGTACAGCGAATTAGTTACGCTTTTTTGAGGTGGATATTGAGAGAGAGAGAGAGAAAACAGCACGCTCGTTGGTGATCAGTGAAATGCGCTCAAATGTTGTCCGTTTTTGTGAGTATTCAGACTTAATTAGTGAAAAGGAAGACGAGGGGAATAAGGCGGGTGTTCCGGCACTGTGACGTCATGCTTCGTCAGAAAACACGGAGAGGGCACTGTAGTGTGGCACAAAATGTGACTCACCTTCGACGGCCTAAGCACTGACTTGAAGAGAGTATTGAGGGTTTAATGCGAGTTGGCATATAGGCCTATCACTGCACACAAGTGCACAGTCCACTTTAGTTATTTAATTTAACCTTAATTTCCGCCCGAATTGGTCATTCTCATTAAGGCCAAGTTTATTACCCCCACCTTAGATCTACAGCTTAACCTGGAACCCGAATCACGCCCTGCCAAGGAAGACTGAAATTACAAATCCTCGCCCGAACTCAATCTCACGACTTCCCGATCAGCAACCCAGCGTCTTAACCACTTCTCATTAACTGACAAAATCAGTCCAGGGCTTGAATGAAGGTGACTGCTGTACACTACCCTCTCCCAAAAAAGACTGAAAATTTGAAAAGGTGGAAGAACAATGAAGGAGGTGTTTACAAACCCAGTTGGAGGGGACTACTTTTAAAAACGGAGATTCTGTTAGTAAATCATAAATGATACTGTAAAGTTGCAAAACATTAAGTCTTTCGAGACAGCTGAGCCGACCGAGTTTTGTCGAGAACTAAACCTTGCTCGGAACTCTTTCATTGTTCTGAATCCGTGTCCACGTGTGTCTTCCAAGACTGTTTGATGATAGCGTGGAAGGAAAGGATTTGTCCGTCTACTTGTTGGTCTATTTCTTGTCGATCCGCTACAAGTAGTTCCCTCTCAGAGACGAAGGAACGATACTAAGAAGAAATACCATTCTGTTGGGAGACCTGATGAGGCCACTCCGAGATTTGACGCTTGGCCTGGGATGTCGTGGAATTCCTGACGCAGGAAGGAGTGAAGGGTCGTCTCGGAGTGGGGAGATGCTCGGAAGAGGAGGCGCTGTTGTATGGGGTGGGGGTTCCGCAGGGGATACGGCAGGAATGAGGAGCGAACTGAGGAAACGAGAGGGGCAGGGGGAACTGTGTTTGAGTGCGAATGCTGTGCCCATAACTCGTCGGGTGGTTGTTCTCGTTGAGGTCGCTCCTGCCGCAGGGGTTGGGCTTCGGCAGGAATGCGGAGCAATGAAGAGTCTGTTTCTTCCCAAAAGGACGCGCGGACAAGGCGTCTTAAGATTTGGCGCGAAGCCCTACGTCACAGGAATTACGTATAAAAGCGAGCTTCCACTCGCATTCATTCTCACTCACTCACTCACACACAGACACTCGCTTTCTGCTTCGTCGAGCGGATCTCATCGCGTCGACCGCCCTCCGGTTTTCCCGCCGGAGGCGCGGCCTGCTGCTTCCTTCAAGGCCTAGGATTTGTCATCAAGTGGGACCTTCTGCAGACCGCCTGCGGAGGCGGTCCTTCGAGGCCCAACCGGAATCGTTTCGGGCCTGCGGTTTGCGGGGTCGGCCTTCAAGTTTCTCTACATTCCTCGAGATATATTCAGCACCTCGGGCCTGCGCCTGCAAGATCATTTAAAGCCATCCTGTACCTCGAGAAGTGACATCACCTCAGGCCTCCGTACGAAGCCTACAACAAGCATCTACATCATCTCGAGAGGCTTAACGGACAACGACAACTCGAGTCTACGGTAATAGGTCCCTCTTCAACCCGCCTTCAACAGAGTTTACATCGTCCTAAGATAAGTACCTCCTATTCTAAGTACTCTTGTGAAGCCTACATTAGCCTGCCGCCGAACGGTAGGCTATACTCCCAAAGTGTAATTAAGCGTTTCAACTGACTCTCGTGAAAGAACGCAGTAGGCCTGTTCTCCAATTCAATTGTCATTTCAATACCGTAATTCCGCGTATCATGTTATTATGTTCAATTCATATTTATGTGATAACTAAATATTCTCTTGGCGTAATCACTTAACATCACATAATGGTCTTATATATAAATGATATTTGTGTAATCATTGTCAAGCATTTCAATCCATTATTATTAGGCTGCATCAATTATCCTATGTGCATCCATACAATCATTTAGCCTACTTAATCAGTGTCACGTATTCTATTCAATGTACCAAACGCACGTGCATTCTTTATATCATTTACTAGGCCCATTCAATGTTCCATGTTGCATGCCATTTACATACCATCAATGAGTACATTACTTATTACGAGTCAATTAAGCTATTAACATGTCATCTTATTAGCTAAGTCTATGTCATAAGCATAATGTAAAACTATCAATTAATTACTGTCAATTCTTTGTTATATCACAGTGAATAAATAACGGCTTTATTTTCATAATAAAATACAAAACCATAAGGTACTTTTTATAACCTTAATATTAATTTGCTTGGGTGTAATCCAAGCTGGTGACCCTCGCTGCCATTTCGGTCACTTCCAATAGTATGGTGGGCCTAATCAAATAACCACTTATTCCAATCGGTGATACTGTATGACATCATAAATTATTAACCCAGCCTTTCATTAATAAGCAATCAGTCATTGCATATAATTAAATCATTATCACCTTAAACGGCAAAAACTAGGTCCACTATAAATTGCGGAACACTAAAATCAGACCCATACTCCTTTCGTTGACAAGACCTTTAAACAATCGACACTGAAAAACTAACAACTTGACTTAACCTAACTCATACTACAGAGTAGCCACAAAGTCCCTTTGCAGAGAAATTACAGCATATCTGTATGTTGCCCTTGTTTTTCATGCAAAGGGACTTTGTGACCACCCTTGTCGATAGCAAAATCATCTTGGGAAGGAGAAAAAAAAATCTACGTCGATAAACTTAAAGAGAGAGCCTAAATTGCGAAAGCGCCATCTATGATCGATTTTTAAAAATAATACACTATAAATTTATCACAATAACTACACTGAATTGTTTACTCTGGTGAAGTATATATATATATAATAAAACCCACAAGTTGGGAAACCTAATTAATTAAGTCTGGCAGTCTCAAAAACGTGCTACTCTCATTTAGAAAATTAGTGGATGGTAAAGTTGCCTTTATTCAAAACTGTTTTCCTAAAGTTTGGTTACTGAGAATAAAAAATTTAGGTCTTAACAAAGAAAAAGTTCATTATTCGGGAACAAAAGTGATGAAACAAGTCCTTTTAGGTGCCCATTAAGGTTAATACTATTCACGAGTTGTTTACCCGAAGGAAGCTAACTTAATTATGTTTTTATTGGTTTTTAGGAGATAGTAGAGTTTTTGAGTGTTTTAACAGAAAATCAACCTTAAATTTTCGCGTAAAATTAGGATGGATTGTGGTTACAGTATCCAGCAATTTTATTATCGACCTTTTTTTTAATGGACGTCTTTTGCCATCTAGCTATACAACTTGTCCATACTTAATTAGATTAGTTCATACTTAATTAGATTTTGCTCAGATATTTTCTTCCAACTTTTGGAAAATATTATCTGAGCAAAATATAATTGAGTATTTTCCATATTTCTGTATTAATAACTAGAGAAAATAGTTAGTTATGGTAAAATTAAGTTAAACTTTTTGTTTTATCTTTAATCATTAACTCAATATTTCTTTATTTTCTATTTCAATCCACTAAAGTTCTAGGAAGACTGGTAAATTCCGCGAGACAATGTTTGTAGGGAAGTCGTATGTATTGTTCATGTTTAAGTTGGAGGTACTCGTAGGAACAACGTAATGCGAAGCAGCAATAATAAAGTATCGTGTACGCTGTCTTGTGCAATGGCTGGCCGGAAAAATATATTGCGAAATTGTTGATGTCAAGGAGAAATATCAACATCAAGGTGGGTATCATTGGTGTTTGGTTAAAATCAGCGGGGACAGACTGCGACCAATTTGAAATCTTGGGTAAAATTTCCAGTGTAGAAGAGAGCTAATTTGAAACCTCATTTTATGCATAACATAAAAAAAAAATACTGTATATAAATAATTTTCAATAACGGCATTTGAGACCGATCAATTTGTATATTCTGCGAAGCATACGCGGAAATAATCGTGATTTGTTATAGACTTCACGTGCCAGATGTAAGATTACTCGTTGACGTGAACTCAGATTAATTGTATTCATTCATTGGTCCATTTAACTCGGTCCTTCGTAGTGTTCTCCTGTATTTTTTTTTTTTTTTTTTTAGTTTTTCAGTTTAATCTACTTTTAATCTTCTAAAAAAGGACCTTCTTTCAAGTGTTCCAAAATTATTTCATCACAACCCCAGACCCACACTAAAACTATATGCCTTTTCCTTGTGGATTTGCATCATTCATCCATTTCACGTGTTTAAGTGTGAAATTCATCCCATATATATATATTATATATATATATATATATATATATATATATATACATACACAGGGTGGGCCGTAAGTTTCCATACATAGGAAAATTTAAATACGTGCGTCGGTATTTGGATCACAGTTTCCGGATGCTTGGATTGGTCGGCGTGGTCCTGTGGAGTGGCCTCCCAGATCCCCAGATCTCACCCCCCTTGATTTCTATCTTTGGGGGCACTTGAAGGCCATGGTGTATCAGGAAAAGATACGAGACATAAATCATCTAAAGGAACGTATCACCAACGCCATTACAAGCATAACGTCAACTGTGCTAATGCGTGTTCATCAACAGTGGGGAACACGTATTGAAATGTGTTTTCAAAACAATGGCAACCATGTAGAGCATATTATATAAATAAAAATGGTTGTCCATAAAAAAATGTTTATTTTTCCTATGTATGGAAACTTACGGCCCACCCTGTATATATATATATAATATATACACACACACACACGAGGGTGTAGGGTGTAGACAAAGTCCTTTCCCGATTATAAATTTTAATTAATTAAATGAAGTCCAAAGAAGAGAGAGTAATGCTTTGTTTTGCGTGTTGTTGCATAACATATCAAGTTTATTATGTCATTAAATCTCCACAATGGGGTTTGTCAGTGCGTGAATTCTTAAACACCACTTTTCCCCGGAAGATGGATTGGGGGCCGGTGCCATGGCTTCCACAATCCCCCGATATCACGCCCCTGGACTTCTTCCTGTGGAGATATGTAAAGGATTATGTGTACCATACTCCCGTTGGTGACATTGACATTCTTCGTGCGAGGATTTGCAATACCATCAACAGTGTCACGAGAGATATGCTTGCGAACGTATGGCGTGAACTCGAATTTCGCTCGGATGTGCTACGTATAACTAACGAAGCACATGTTGAGATTTAATGAGAAACATAATAAACTTGATGTGTTATGCAACAATATGCAAAACAAAGCATTACTCTCTCTTCTTTGGACTTCATGTAATCAAAGTTTGTAATCGGGAAAGGAGTGTGTGTACTCTCTCTCTCTCTCTCTCTCTCTCTCTCTCTCTCTCTCTCTCTCTCTCTCTCTCTCTCTCTCTCCACACACACATATATATATATAATATATACATATATATACAGGGTGGGGGAAGTCTTTAAGGATTTTTATACATACAAATAATTTTGTAACTAAAAATAAATTCCAATATCATCACTGCAGTATATGCGATACTTTTCAAAGCAATACACAAGGCCAGGAATGACCCTAGGTTTGAACAGGAAGGCCGTAGGCCCTAGCCCCAGTCAGCGCCATGTTAGTAAGGATGGAATAGAGCAATGAAGAAAAAGTATCTTGTATCGTGGGCTATTTCTTATAACAATTGTGAAAAAAGCTTGCGTTTATTTCAACAAAAATATAATACTGTAAATCACCACCACCAAATGCAACCACTCTTCGATACTGGAAGCTCAAACTTTTGGAAACAGGGAGCCTCGTAAAAGATCGTCCAAAAAGCGGAATGCCAGTAACGGCGACAGGAGACAAAGAAAATGTCCTGATCGATTTTCAAGTCGATCCAACAACTTTATCGAGAAAAGTCGCAGAGAATTGTGTATTTCCACATTTTCAGTAGCAAAAATATTGAAATCACAGGAGTACCAAGATTACAAATCCACTTACTCTCAGCTCATATACAACGATGATTCTGATAAACGGCTGCAGTTTGCTGAAACAATGAGACAAAAGTTCAACAGTGATCCAGATTTCGTTCGAAAGATCAAATTTTCAGATGAATGTGTCCGTTTTAACGAGTAAGGAAAACAAACATAACGTTCACTATTGGACGAAAAAATCTCAAAATACGATTGGGTAAACACGTTAAAACGGCGACACTAACAGTTTGGGCGTGCATTGGTTATTCAGGACTCGTTTCCTTTGACATATCGAGAGATACGATGGATGGAAAACGCTATTGCCAAGTATTGAGAGACAAAGTTTTGCCACAGTTTACTAATGGCGTTGGCAGGAATTGGCTTTATCAACATGATGAAGCGCCACCACATTACTCTGCAGCCGCCCGTGAGATTCTGGATACCAACCTTGAAGGGAGATGGGTTGGGCGGCGAGGTCCCATCGAGTGGGCAGCCAGATCACCTGATTTAATCCCACGTGATTTCTGGATTTGGGCTTATTTGCGTGACAAACTCTATACTCCTGGTTTCATCTACCCAAATGTGAATGCCCTTGGCCGCGGAATAGATGAAGAACTGAAAAGGATCCCACTCGATGTGTTCAGAAGAACAATGAAGAGTTTCAGAGAGAGAATCCCCAAATGTATCATAGCGGATGGAGAGCTCTTTGAAGATTAAATTACAATTTTACAAAATATTTGTATGAATAAAATTCTTATAGACTTTTTCTTTGATTTCTTTCATCATTTGAACACTTATCTGTAAAATGTTAACTAAATACTTGTATAAATAAAATCGTTAAAGGCTTTTCTCTCATCCTATAGTGTGTGTGTGTGTGTGTGTGTGTGTGTGTGTGTAGAGACCAACGCACGGAACTGCTACGAAGTTACGGGGTGTGTATATATGTATATATAGCTGGAAAAGTTACTCTTTAGGCTATATATAAAGTAATAAAGTATGTTAAAAGTTAATATAACGAGAAATATAACTCATTTAAGTTACTGTTACACATAAAAAGTAACGGAGCTATTTTGAAGTTACCTCACGGCTCCCCACTTTTCAGGGGTTTGGGTTTTCACAAGGTCAAAAATATACCGGAGCTTTCAAAAATTCATTAGTGATATAAATTGATACTAAAATGTTTACTCTCAGTTCATAAATTTCTTTTTTTTTTTAATTGATTCAGTGGAACCAGTGTGAGAAGTCCCCTTTCTCTGCTTGAGCCAAGAAAGAATGTAGGTTTACAAGTATGAACTGCTGGAACTAATGGGCCTATTAACTGCTTGAAATTATTCTCCCTGACGCAGGAAAGAACTTATTTTTACAAAGCTTACTTGTTCAAAACTGTTTATCTGTCATTGATGTCCTATTTTTCGAGAATACACCCCCCCCCCCCCCCGATAACCATTAAAGACTTTCTCCACGTGAATTGAGGAGATACTTGGGAATATATATATATATATATATATATATATATATATATAACGTAACTAAGTCATTTTAGATAATTCATAGCATACAGATGGAATTTTAATTTTCTGAGCAAATCCACAATATAGATTGTATTAATTTTTCTATCTATCTTATAATTTTTGTCACAATTAATTTCAGAGTCTGGCGAAAATAATTACTTCAGAAAAAAATAAATAAATAAATAACCGAAATATTTCACTAAATATATACTTGGCTGTTCGTGAGTATTTTTAAACGAATTGGCAACTTTTAATTGCCACTTAGTGTTTAAAAAAAACATACATACAATGAACTCCAGAGTTTGTTTAGAGTAAATGGAGCATAGAGGCTATTTACCTCTTTCCGTAATCTAAGATTAATATCTTGGAATTCTATAATCTACGGAAGTCTCGTGTTAAAATTCATGAGTAGGGTCTTCATTGATGGCATGTTTGTTTTTGTTTATACCCTAAAATTCCGGAGATTTAAACTACTGCAGTCATGTTCCAAAAGAAGAAATTAAGATTTGACTTAAAACTGTAATTACTTTTTAAGGAAAATTTAAAATTTACTCTCACGTGAAGCGTCACACTCATAAGCTCAAAAATGAATCCTCACGCTTATTTTGAATGGGAAAAAAGAGGACTAACTCCAAAAATTGCAAGTTACTCGTGGAAAGTAACTGATTTAAGTTATTATTATATAGTTACTCTCTTTCATGAGTAACTTAGTCACCCATTAAGTTCATGAAAATGTAACCGTTATAGTAACTCAGTTACTTTTCAGATTTTATATATACAGGGTGTTTGAAAACTTTCTGTACAAATTGTAATGGGGGATAGGCAACACCAAAACAACCCTTTTCATTTATAAGTGTATGTCCGCTGACGTCACCATTCGGCGCGAGAGGGCGCCGCTGCAATTGGCTAAAAGGTGAAGTGGGCTAGACTCGCGCTTGCCGCGGGCATTCTTAAATCGGACGTAGTACGCGTAACATGGAGCGCTTCATGACTGCTGAGATGGCTGACATGCATATGGTGTATGGGGCTGCCAATGGAAACGGAAGAGCTGCTGTGAGGTTGTACCGACAGCGCTTCCCAAACAGACGTGTGCCAAACCACCAAACGTTTGCGCATTTGCATCGGCGACTGCGAGAAACTGGAACATTCCATGCAAACATGCATGACACTGGTCGGGAGAGAAACGTGCGCACTCTTGACATGGAAGAAGAAATTCTACAGCGATTTGAGGACAATCCAAGCGCAAGCACGCGAGGTGTTGCACGTATCCTCGGTGTGAACCACGACCTGGTCTGGAGAGTGTTGCACGAGCAGCAGTTACATCCGTTTCATCGTCAGAGTGTCCAGGCATTACAACCTCGGGATTACCCTCTTCGTGTGGAATTCGCACGCTGGTTTCTGCAGCAGAGAGCGGTGCAGCCTAATTTTCCGGCTTATGTGCTGTTCTCAGATGAGGCCTGTTTCACACGTGAGGGTGTGTTTAACATGCACAATTCTCACGGGTGCATGCTCATCAAGAACGGTTCGCCGTCAATGTTTGGCCGGGTATCGTCCATGGCAAGTTGATTGGGCCGTACCTGCTGCCTGCCCGACTCGACGGGCGGGTTTATCGGATATTTCTTGAAGAAACGTTGCCGGAACTGCTGGAAGATGTTCCCGTGGCTATTCGTAGACGAATGTGGTTTCAACACGACGGGGCCCCAGCACACTCCAGCAACGATGTGCGGCCCTGCGGGATTATCTGAACGCCACTTTTGGGGACCGATGGATAGGCCGGGGTGGGCCCGTAGCCTGGCTACCGAGATCGCCCGATTTAACATGCCTCGATTTCTTCCTGTGGGGACACATGAAGAACCTCGTGTACGAGACTCCCATTTACTCAGAAGAAGACCTCGTAGCAAGAATCGCTGTCGCCGCTGGAACTGTTCCCGAAATGCCGGGAATCTTTCGACGTGTACGTCGGTCAATGTTTCGACGCTGTCGGGCATGCATTGATGCTACCGGTCGCAACTTTCAGCACCTTCTTTAAATAAACATGCCTTCTTTAAATAAACATGTTACGCGTACTACGTCCGATTTAAGAATGCCCGCGGCAAGCGCGAGTCTAGCCCACTTCACCTTTTAGCCAATTGCAGCGACGCCCTCTCGCGCCGAATGGTGACGTCAGCGGACATACACTTATAGACGAAAAGGGTTTGTCTTGGTGTTGCCTATCCCCCATTACAATTTGTACAGAAAGTTTTCAAACACCCTATATATATATATATATATATATATATGATACACACAGACCGTGCATGGAACAAGGAACTCTTCTGGGATAATTAAATCCCCTATATACTATATAGTGCCCCATAAGTCTGGAACCATAGGGCAAAATGATAAAAACGGCAATAAAAACGCCGAAGAGACTTTTGGGGACTGTTTGTGAAATAAGCGAGGATGGTAGCGGCTGTGTCATCGTCGGTGGATGTCCTCGGAGGTCCAATGCATGGTTTATCTCCTATGGATCCCGTTTCCCTGAACTTTGCTATAAGTTTGCCGACACAGCTGTGTTATCGGCGCGCGGCCCGGATGCAATCTGTTAAATTCCTCAGCGACCTCCCTCTGACTCCGATTTCCTACGAGCAGAATTACCTGGATGCGTTCTTCCTTACTCAAAGACATCATGGGCACTTGCAGAAACGAACAAACATGAATTACTTATTTTAACCTATGGTTCCAGACTTATGGGACACCCTATATATATATATATATTATATATATATATATATATATATATATATATATATATATTTATATATATATATTTATATATATATTTATTACAAAAGCCCCCTAAGAAAAATAATAATTTTTTTAATCATTATTTTTATTCTTTATTATTTACAGTTTATGAACACTTCTCTGACATGTAAAATATTACATTTATTATATCATAAGACCGCAATAAGGAAGGCATTATAAGTATTATACAGTAGCACACATTAACGCTAATATTTACACAACCATAAAAAATTACATTATAAAAGGATCATCATGCCTTATCTAGGCAAAGTCAGCTTTATAAGTATTATACAGTAGCACACATTAACACACGCATTATATATTCATAGCTCACTATTTTACAGGAGTACAAAATTATTTACACAACCCTAAAAATGAACATTATAAAAGGAACATCATACCATATCTAGGGAAAATCAAACAAATAAAGCACAATATTAAAAAGTTCATTAAGTGTTAAGGTTCATTCAAAGTTCATTTTACTTCCACCTAATGCTGTGACCTACACCAATCAGAAATTCCTCCAAGGTCTTCCTCTCATTCACATAGTCCAGACATAGGTTCTTCAAACGCTGTTGATGCTCCTTTGTGGCACGTTCCTAACCTAACCTAACCTAACCATACCATTCAGGTAGACAAAACAGTGATCAACTAGAGTGAATCAACACAGACAAAGATTATAATATTTGTTTAGGATTACTTCATAACACACGAACAATAATATAAAAAATGGAGGCTTTTGTCCCACTTTGCACTTTAACTGAGGGGGTTTTGTCCTAGGGGACTTTTGTCGGGACCCCATATTATATATATATCATATTTACGCGAGTCGTAGATATAATTTGTTTTTGGTACTATCTTATCTCCCCTACTAAATTTCTTATAGCGCCAATATGTTATGGCGCACATAACAGGATATAATTATTAGGTTGACGTTGCCTAAAATGAATCGAATCCTACTGGAAAATTATTGAATGCCCGGTTAGGTCAACTGTACGCCCTTTACGATTGATTAGGTTAAGTCGTGATATTTTTGTTAAAACTAACGAAAACATCACGAATTAACCTAAACATTCTACTTTAATTAAGAATTAAGTAGTCTTAAAAAACTAATAGGATTCATAAGTCAACGCTATATTAACATTATAAATCAAATTTAACACCAACAACATACGTAAATTTGAAGTTTAAAACTGTTTCAGTTCTACAACTTATAAGTCTATGGTAAATTATTTATATTTTTAAAGCAATGGCAAATAATTAAACTTAAGATACTCCATAGTTTTCGTTTTCTACAAAAGAATATAAAAAACTCAAAAGAAAACTATATTAAAGCAGTAACTAAAATAAATTATCATTTTCGCGCATTTCTGACAAAATTATTTTTCATAACAAAAATGAGTAACGTTCATAGCTGTGCGCGATAACTGATAAATATAACGCTAATGCAAATAAATTCTAGCGCCGCTAACGCTAACAGTTTTTAAAATTAGCGGCGTTAACGCTAATTTTGGCGCTAATTTTTATGAAATGTATAGCTAAGTACTATTTTTTAATAATAATAATGCATTTGTATATATTTATGTGTGTTCGCTATTTGTTATTATCTTTTATAGTGTCAAATGGGAACAAAATTATATCTTTAAAATCATTATTGGGTATTCAAGAAAATTGCGTAATTTGATATTTATAATTAAACTTTTTTATTGGAAAGACATTGTCCTCCTTTACATACTCAGGTCAGGAAACTGTTTATTATTATACATTCTGCGTTCAGCATTATGCATAAAAATCAGCGTAATATAGAGAATAACATTTTAATACTCTATTCATTTTAATTTATATTAGCGCTTAGCGGTTAGCGCCTAACATTGCCTAAAGATGTAGCGGCGCTATCTGTTCCGCAAACTATTTTGAAAAATAGCGCCGCTAATGGATGCGCTAACAACACTAGGGAACAACATTTTTGTTTCTTGAAAACTATTTGGTGTTTCTTGAAAACTATTTGATGTTTCTTATAGAACTTTTGATGCTGATTCCAAATATGGTTTCAAAATGTTTCTATCACCCATAGTTTTCGAGAAAATAATATTTCCATTTACTCAGAGTTTTCCCAAAATATTAGTTAAAATTAAGTGTACTAATTTAATTTTACTTTCTTTTTTTCCAGGTTAACTATATTTAATAGTATTTTTTGCATTAAAAAAATATAGCTATTTAAACAAACCGATTTTTAATAAAAAGAAATTTTTTTTTCAAGTTTTGCTCAAATTTTAAAATTTTTCATAGTAGAAAAAATTGGTTTTTCATTCCAAAAAGTTTTCCGTGATTTCAATAATTTTCCGCCAGCATGAATCGAAACTGTATTAATCCCAGAGATACATTTTGCTACGTATGTGGAGAACTGACCATAATGGCACAGAGGAAGACGATGACCCCACTCGTGAAGAAGGCTTACGAACTTTATTTTGGATGTAAGGTAGGCGACCAAGACAAATTCTGGGCACCTCATATCTCATGCATTTCCTGTGCCGTCACTCTTAGGGGTTGGATTAAAGGTATCCGCAAATCTATGCCATTTGCCATACCAATGATTTGGAGAGAGCCCAAGTATCACCTAACGGATTGCTATTTTTGTATGACTAACGTTTCAGGATTCTCTGCCAAAAATAAACATAAAATTCAATACCCACATCTTGCATCTGCCATGAGACCAGTACTACATGACGATGATAACCCAATTCCAACTCCCCCAAAGTCATGGACACTGGATGAAGAGTCTGAAGTTGAACCAATGGAAATTGACGACACTAAAGATACAGACTTTCAACAACCTGAATCAAATAAACAACGTATGATAACGCAGGTTATGCTGAATGATCTCGTGAGAGATTTGGACCTTCCGAAAAAGAAAGCGGAATTATTGGGCTCCAGGTTACGTGAATGGAATTTGCTGGCAAAAGATACAAGCATATCGGCGTCCCGCACTCGCCAAAAAGATCTGATGCAGTATTTCTCCTCGTCAGGTGGTTTATGCTACTGTAATAATGTAAATGGACTGCTGTTAGCTCTCGGTCATGAGCACAAATCTGAAGATTGGCGTTTATTTATTGACTCTTCGAAGCTAAGCCTCAAGGTTGTACTACTTCACAATGGAAATAAATACCCTTCAATTCCTGTAGGGCACGCTGTCCACATGAAGGAATCTTACGAAAATATGAAACTCATCCTTCAGCGGATGAACCCTTAGTTGACCCCAAGAAAATATACTTACCGCCACTTCACATCAAACTTGGCATCATGAAAAATTTTGTCAAAGCAATGAACAAGGAAGATGAGGCATTCAAATATTTGAAGAAAAAGTTTTCACGACTTAGCGATGCAAAGATAAAAGAAGGGATCTTTGTTGGTCCCCAAATCAGAGAGCTCATGAAAGATCAAAAGTTTGCTGATGTCTTGAGAGGAAAAGAAAAAGTGGCATGGGAGGCCATGAAGAATGTTGTCACAAATTTTCTAGGGAACATCAAAGCCTCTAACTATGAAAAAATAGTGCAGGACATGATTGAAGCATATAGGTTATTGGGATGTAATATGTCACTAAAAATCCATTTCTTGCACTCCCATTTAGATTTCTTCCCTGAAAACCTCGGCGACGTAAGCGATGAGCATGGAGAAACGTTCCACCAAGATATAGCTACCATGGAGAAACGCTACCAAGGGAGGTGGGATCCGGCAATGTTAGCTGATTACTGCTGGACATTGATACGAGAAGCTCCTAATGAAAACTACAAGAGAAAATCAGTGACAAAGAAGTTTTAAGAAGAATATTTTAAATGCCAATCTGCCACTAATATAATTTTTATGAAGTATTTTTACTAACTTCTATACACTTTCTGAATAAATATTAAAATACAAATTTCTCAGTAACCTTGGGTGATAGAGAAATTCTACGGCTATATTCGGAATCAGCGGAAAAAATCCTATAAGACCGACCTGTTCAGGTCCAAGAAACAAAAAAAAAAGTTAAAATTTGTTCCCCAGTGATAATTAACTAGTGTCGCTAATTAGCGCCGCTAAGCACAGCTCTGGTAACGTTATATATTACAACAAATAAAATAACTCCTTGGAAATGCAGCTATATACAACTTTTGGAGCAATCTTCGTAGGTGTTCTGCGTAGAATGAAAATTTCTGGTCAAGGCGCTCTCTTTTATAGCTCATTTTCGGAGGTTTTCCCACAGTTTCGCGTACGTGTCCTGACGGGATTCGTCAGTTTCGTATGTGTAACTTGAGGATTCGTTCTTGCCCGGTTCGCTGATTGTTTATTTTCGGGGAAGTCTCTTTTATTATTAATGCTTCGATGATATGAAGTCTTTTCTCATCCCTTATTTGCGTTACCACGTTTGTTGCTCCCACTATCTGTTGTTGGTGTTGGTTAGCCGATCAGCCCACCCTGATAGAGCAAGCCGGCGGCACGCAGGTAACCGATCGCCCTCTTCGGAGTGGACCAGAGGTTTAGCGCACTAGTGATGTTGTGTTGTGTTCTATGTTGTACTAGAGCGGTACAGTGTCATAATGTGTTAAATTGTTTGTGGTGTGTCCTGGCACAGGTGGCAGGTGTCGTCTGTGGAGTTGTCTAGTCTGTGTTTATATGTCCGTAAGTTGGGGTGATGTCCACATCGGAATCGTGCTAAGTTAACTCGATCCGATCTGCTCAGGTTAGGTTTATTTTGTGTATGTTCCACATGTGATCTTTCGGACTTCCTTCTTGTAAGTGCATTGTTAGCCTTCTTGACAGTGTTGTTATGGTTGAGCCCACGTATCTCACGTTTCGAAATTTGCAAATACCAGCAAAACACATGCTCAAATCTACAGATGAATGTCTACAAGTGCTCAGAGGAACCCGACCACAAGGCATTATGGCATCGTTGGATGTAGAAAGTTTATTTACAAACGTCCCAGTAGAGGCAACAACCAAGATTATAATCGAGAACGTTTACAATCACCCCACCATGCGACCACCGACCACCGACCATGGAATCTCGATGGGAAACCCCTTAGGCCCCATCTACGCTAACTACTACATGTGTCGTGTGGAAAACAAAGTGCTCCGAGAAAAAGACACACACACTATACTGCCGATACGTGGATGACATATTCGTTACCACCGATAATGAAACAGAATTTCTAGAACTAAAAGCAGCATTGAAAGAAGAATCAGGCTTAACACTCACTTATGAGTTAAGCATCAAGAGGAAAATCCCATTTCTCGACGTGAAAATACAAGACGACGGCGATTACTTCACGACCAGCATATACAAAAAAACCTACGGACAGAGGAAAATGCTTAAATGCAAATGGCGAGTGCCCAACTAAATATAAACTGGGTGTAATAAAAGCACTTCTACACAGAGCTTATAAAATCTCATCTAATTGGACGATCTTCCACCAAGAGATTGAACGCTTAAAGCAGCTACTAATTAACAACGGTTTCACAAACACCGAAACAGAACGAGAAATTAAAAAAAAATTGAAAGTGAAAAGGGATGCAAATACAGCGGAAAGCAATGAGGCAAGAAAGGAGGAGACGCTTAACGGCACTGTTCATAATTTTTTTACCAAAATCAAATGTCGCTCGCATATAAAACTGACGAAAGAGTAATAAGGAAAATAGTAAATGAAAACGTCAGATGTAGAAATCGGAATAAAATATCGTTTGCCATCTACTACCGAAACATGAAGACTAAGAACTTATTCATGAAAGATAACATCACTCAAAAAAACCGAAAATCTACAAAAATCCCACTTAGTTTACGAATTTCAATGCCCGAACGAAGGTTGCAAACTTCGAGGAAACGTGAGATACGTGGGCTCAACCATAACAACACTGTCAAGAAGGTTAACAATGCACTTACAAGAAGGAAGTCCGAAAGATCACACGTGGAACATACACAAAATAAACCTAACCAGACAACAGATAGTGGAGGCGACAAGCGTGGTAACGCAAATAAGGGATGAGAAAATACTTCATATCATCGAAGCATTAATAATAAGAGAGACTTCCCCGAAAATAAACAATCAGCGAATTTTGATGGAACATATCGTCGATTGAATCTCGCTCTGGCAAAGGTGGTAAAGTTGGAGGAAAATTTTCTTTTCCCGCTCGCTCTGGCAAAGGTGGTAAAGTTGGAGGAAAATTTTCTTTTCCCGGAGAATCATTTCTCGCCCGCTTCTGCCTGCCCAGAATCACTACCCGCAATGGAATAAGAGTTCATCTCGCCCAGGCAGACTAACACGAGCAGCATTGAATTCGCTTGGACCCCGCAGACAAGACAACGCTTCGTTTTTCTTCGCCGAAGTGCACGCTTCAGTAGTATTGGCGCCTAAAAGTATAAACCCAGGACATCGCAGAAATAAGACTACTTCTATTTGAGCGTTCGCCGAAGTGCACGCTTCAGTAGTATTGGCGCCAAAAAGTATAAACCCAGGACATCGCAGAAATAAGACTACTTCTATTTGAGCGCGTTCTACGATAGTATGTGTCTTCACTAGAGACCAGGGCTTGCTGGGGCCAAGCCGGAGGGCCAGGTTGGGGGGTTTCACCAGAACCCGTCTATCGATGCGTGCATCAATAGGATCTGACGAAGGAGGTCTGAGGCTTAGCCCGCTGCGGACCAGATCAGGGTTCGCTCGAACTGCATCCAGAATTGCACTCGAACTTTGGCATGACATCACCTCTCGGGGGAAATGCATGTCAGGGCTAGAGGTTTCCCAAGACCACGGTGCGACACTAATCACCCCGTCTCCGTGTATGGAAACTGCAATCCTGATAACCAAGCCTGAGGGGAGGCGGCGCTCATAAGTCCGCCATGAGTCATCCCCCTCAGGAGATGCGGCCAGAGCCCATATCATACACCACCATTCTCACCCCCCCCCTCCTGCCCGATGGCCGACCCCTGGCGACCCTATCTCGCGACACATTTTACAAGATGGCGACCGCAACGCCCCAAAAACAAATGCGACTAAAAATCAAAGCAACATCTAGAAAGCTACGAGAAGCTACGTCATCTCGGAAGTTTTCACGAGGGCACAGGCAGTGCCCTTCATCCGAATTTACGGTGAGCACCCTACGTTCACCGCAGTATGCAGGGAGGAAGACGCGTCGAAGCTTCTGGCGCCTGAAACTAAAGAGTCGCTTCGTACCGCGGGCATACAAATCCAGGTGCCCCCTAATATCAGAGCCAAGAGCTCTGTCTTTATGAGAAAACTCGACCGCCACATCGGATGCCGGTCTAAGGAAGAAATAAAAGAGGAACTAGAAAAGGAGAACACGTGGGCCAAAGTTGAAGAAGTCACAAAAATCAAAGACTTCACCCACGTCGTTAAAGTTGAATTCAAGACCCCCGAGATTGCGCGCAAAGCAGCGGAATCAGGACTGTTACTATTCCACATGTTCGTGACCCCTTCTCAGATCACCGTGGACGAATTTATTACTGTCCTGACTTGTTTCAATTGCTATAAATTCGAGGAGCACCCTTCGAAGGACTGTCCCACCAAACACATCACGGTCTGCTCCGAGTGCGCAGTAGTGGGACATAAGTGGACCGAATGTAAGGCCACACAAAAGAAATGCATCAACTGCCACGGCCCGCACCGTACACTGGCAATGGCATGCCCGAAGAAGAAGGAGGCCATCCGACTGAGGAAGGAAAAAACTCAGGAGGACTCGGCCGTAAAAGAGCTGCAACCGTACAGAGCTGCAGTCAAACAGTCCATCGAGGAGGCTCGCTCCCACCTCAGTCCCACAGAAATCGTACTTGAAAACTCAAACAGCCTGACCCTATTGACGTGCGTCATACACGCTCATCTCCTCAATATGGGCACCCCAGGCACATACTCGAAGCACCTAAATGACATGCTCAGGAGAAACGGCATGCCGGAAGTCAACGCCCCCGACGATGTCCCCTCGGCATCTATCTTCGCGGCACGACTTCCAGAAAGGACAACTGCCGCCTCCGACGAATCAGACAGTGAATCAGAACCTGAGCCCGAACCCGTACCCAAACCCGTCTCTGCCCCAGTATCAGACAACGAAGCGGAATCTTACACGGATGCCCCACGACCCCGCCGCACTCGTGCGGGAATACGGGAGGCACCGAAAGTGAAGCCCCTAACCGGGCAAACCTCTTGCCCCAAATCTCCTGAGAAGCCGAACACTGAATCCTCTAAGCCGTTACCGAAGAAGGTTGCTCATACCCAACTCAAGGCCTCAGATCTGGGGCTGAGGATCGTCGCGAAGGCCACCAACCCCTTCCCTAAACCCATGGTGCTATCCCAACTGGTGAAAGGGCTGAGAGAGGGATCTTATAAGTACACCTTCGAAGAGAATGTGGACACCACTTATGACATCCCACTCTTGATCGAACGACAAGAAATCGCTGTCATCGGTGAGGACCTCGACGTTCTCCCGGACCAGGCATTCAAAAAAATTCGTTCAGGAAATGCGACGCGCTCCCCCACAGGCACTGAACCAAAAAGCAAAACACAATCAACATGCACGCGCAACAATCTAACCTAACGATTCTTCAGCAAAATGTACTGCATTGGCAAACGCACAAGACGTCTCTGGCCAATACCTACAGACTAATCGACCCAGACATCATCCTCATTAACTCACACAGCCTAAAGGCACCCCAGCAAATAAAACTGTTCAATTACAACATCATACAATCGAACAGATCGCAAGAACTGCATGACGGTGTTGCAATTGCCGTCAAACGTGGTCTTCGCTTCGAAGAGATCACAAGCTTCGAAGACGAAACACTGGCAGTGAGGTTAAAACTGGGCCACGAAGACCTCGTCATTGGGACGACATACTGCCCCCCGAGGAGGGGCACCATCTCATCAGCAGATATTATCAAACTTCTGAACTACAACTGCCCAGTTTACATCATCGGAGACCTGAATGCCAGACATGTGGACTTCGACGATAACTACAGTAACCATTACGGGAAACAACTGGCGGAAATAAACAGAAGGGGGAAAATGAAGTGGCTAGGGCCACATTTTCCAACTTTTTACGGCAGGAACGCCGGAACGATGCCCGACAAAATTATTGCCAATAATCTGGCATACCTCAACACTCATCACTATCCGGGCCCAGCCACACCCAGCGACCACGTCCCTATCATCATGAAGATTGCCTGCGCTCCTTTACAAGTCCCAATCCGTCCCCGCCCCTCCATCCGCAAGACGAACTGGGAGGAGTACCAGGCTGACCTCGCCCAACACGAGCCCTCAGAACTGAATGGTGGGGGGATAGCAGCAATTGAAGCTGCCACGGCAGACCTTCTGAAGGCGCTGAAGACTGCCAAGGAAAAACACGTACCCACCATCACCCACCGCATTCTGCCACACCCCTCCCCCTCCGAAGAAATCGTCGCCGCCACACGCCAATTAAACGTCGTCAGGAACCAGATGGACAGCGGCATAAATTACCTGCATAACAAACTGCAATACAACATCCTCAGAGCCCGACTACGAGGCTTGTGGATTGAAAAAGAACACGACATGTGGAACGCGCTCGTCGACAGGATAGACGTAGAAAGAGACCCTAAAACCTTCTGGTCACAGATAAGGAAACTAAAAGGAACACCCAAAGCTGAAAAATTCAAGACACTCCGGAATGAAAACGGAAGACCTCTCATCTCGGACCAAGAAATAGCGGAAAGCTTTCGAAATCGTCTCAGAAGAACGTTCAACATAAGCGATGAAGAAAATGACCTGTTCGACGAAGACAATGAAGCAAGGGTCACACAGTGGCTGGAAGACAACCACGAAAGGATCCTACCAACGGATAGGGCAGAACCCCTAAATGCCAACTTCAGAATTACGGTGAAAGAGGTCACTGACACGATCAGCCTCTTTAAAGAAAAGGCACCAGGCCCCTCCGGAATCACGAAAACCCTGATCCAAAAGTCGCCCCCGAACATACACGAAGAGATAGCAAACATATTTAGCGCCAGTCTCTCCATCGGATACTTCCCAAAAGCATTAAAAACCGCAAAAATCATCATGATCCCTAAAGGAGGGAAATCCACAGAGTTCATCGAGAACTATAGACCCATCAGCCTGTTAGAGGTACTCGGCAAAACCCTGGAAAAAATACTCCTTCGAAACTGAATTTCCACCTCACGGTCAATGGTGCACTTTCAGACGCCCAGCATGGATTCAGGAAAAAGAGAGGCACAGCCACAGCCCTCGCCATTCTGCACGAAGCGGTGGCAAACAAACTAGCGTTCAGCAGAAGAGTCTCGATAGTACTGAGAGATGTGAAGGCCGCCTTCGACAAAGTGTGGCACCAAGGATTACAATACCGCATCCTCGAACAGAACATGGACGCAAACTTAGGGAAAATCCTTTGCAGCTTCCTCAAAGATCGAAAAGCTTACGTCCAACACAAGACCCACACTGGCAAGCTCTTCGACATCCAGGCGGGAGTGCCACAGGGAGCGATACTTTCGCCCACTCTGTACAACCTGTACATCGCCCAATTGCCTCCGCCCCCACCACACACCCGAGAAGTCATCTACGCGGACGACATCACGCAAATAGTAACATCAAACCTCGGCAAAGAGCAACACGCCAACAGGCTGAAGAGACAAATTGAAAGAATCAATGAATTCGAGGAACGTTGGAAAATTCAGACGAACCAACAGAAATTCACAGTTATTAACATTGGCCACAGGAACGTTCACGCACTAGAAATAAACAACCGAGTCCAACCTTACAAGCAACAAGGCACAGCTCTCGGCCTGACCATCAACAGCTTTGGCTATAAAAACCATACCACAGCAAGGTCAAACAAAGCGAGAAGAGAGCTCAGTAAACTCTACCGTTTCAGGGGACTCTCGGTAAAAAATAAGAAGATGCTGTACACGGCGCTGGTACGGTCTATCCTCGAATACCCGGCAATTCCACTGCACACAACGAGCGACACAAATCTGATGTTGCTACAAAAAATACAGAACGCTGGAACAAGATTCATCCTGGGAAAACGACTCAGCGACAGGATATCATCCCAGGCACTGCACCAACAAGCAAACTTACCAGCCCTCAATGTCCTCCTGCACAGCAGGGCGGAGAAAACTTGGAGGAAGGTACAAAACACCTCTCCACAGACCTATGAAGAACTCGATATTGGACCTCAGCGCGGGAGAGAGTACTTCTATTTCAAGAGAAGTCTACCCCGCAGCAGACACCCCCACCAACGGCACTTTTTGTACCGTATAAAAAAAAAAAAAAAATAAAAAAAAAAAATAAAAAAAAAAAAAAATAAATAAATAAAATAAATAAATAAAATAAATAAAATAAAATAAAATAAAAAATAAAAATAAAATAAATAAATAAATAAAAGAGGTAGAAAACCCAAACTAAGCTAACAAGTCAAGCACCCTACAAAAGCTTGAACGCGCAAGGAAGGTGATTCACTTATCACCAGACCTTAAATCCCCCATAAAAAAAAAAAAAAAAAAACCTGCGCATCCTTGGTGAGCCCGAGGACCTATCAACTCTTCATCTATATTTCCCATTTCCCCACTTTCTGTTATCACTCCTACAACTCTAATTTCACCTCTTATAACGTCAACAACAACAACAGAAATTTTCATTCTACGCAGAACACCACCGAAGATGGCTCCAAACGAATTCCCTGAAGATGCTCGAGGACAGAGCGAAACGTCGAAAAATTTTGGAAATATTATTTATAATTTACAAACATTATTGAAGAATGTCATACGCAAAATTGACAAAACCAATAATAAATTAATAAATAAAAACTACGGTCGATAATTCAACCAAATATATATATATATATATATATATATATATATATATATATAAGGCTCGGATCTTTTCCAAATGGACGACCCCACGGGATTTAGCTGAAAATTAGTATACTAATAAATTTGTATATTCTAATAACGAAAATAACATTTTTTCCTGGGGAAATATGCACAACATACGAAAAAAATTGCATTTATATGCGCACTAGTTTGCATGGCGCATGACCGATATCTAGTTTACACCGCTCATGACGCCCAGATACGAGGTTGCTGCGTGGCCTCCGGTTAATTGAATGCCCGGTTAGGTCAGTTGAATGGCCGGTTAGGTCAACTGTACGCCCTTGACGATTGGTTAGGTTAAGTAGTGATATTTTCGTTAAAACTAACGAAAATATCATGACTTAACCTAACCAATCGACAAGAGCGTACAGTTGACCTAACCGGTAATTCAATTGACCGGGGGCAACTCGCAAGTAGATAGACCACAGCACTGCATTATCATACGCTCACACAACAATAATAATATTCAGACTAAACTAGGTCTCAGCAGGCAACAAATAAACATTAATAACAACAACAAAAATTACTGTTAATGCGAGTTCGTATGGAGAAAAAGGTATGCAAATGAAGATTTATAATTAAAATATTATTAAATATTAAAAATTTTAATAAATAAGGGATATTATCTGCGTTTTATTTTGTAAAACCCACTACATAATTTAGATAACGGTCATGCGCCTTGCAAACTAGTGCGCATATAACTGCAATCTTTTTCGTATGTTGCCCATATTTCTCCAGAAAAATAAGGTCATTTTCGTTATTAGAATATACAAATTTATTAGTATACAAATTTTCAGTTACATCCCGCGGGGTCGTCCATTTGGAAAAGATTCTAAGGCTCTTTTAACTAAGAAAATCCAGTCACACCTACCTACCTCAACGAACCATTAAAATGAGCCATACTTTCGTAACATTGGTTTTCCTTCCTCCCGAATTGTTCATTCTGATAAAGGTCAAGCTTGTTGCTCCACCTCAGACCTACAGCTTAACGTGGAATCCAAACCACGACCCACCACAGGCGGTCAGGAATGACAGTCCTCGCCCGGACTCAATCTCACAATCACCCGATCAGCAGCAGCGGCTCGGCATGGTAACCACTTAGGGTACCATTTATCTACCAACCAATTGTATGGAAGGATAAAGAGCTGGGTGAGCTGCGCGCCGCTTGCCGTCACCGGAAATCGAACCCGGGGTCGATTAACTCGTAGTGAGTGAGGCTAACCACTATACCACCGAGGCCATACGTGAACATTCTTAAGCAAGTCTCTCCTCCACCACCAAGATAATAGGCATCCTTCATAATTACTAACCAACCGATCCGTGTAATCCAAACCCAGACTGAGAAATGGTTAGGGGGTTACAGCGACGAACCCGCTGTACGTAATGTACTCGTATTTGTCTCAACTCGGTTATTCCTTTTAAAAGAAACTTAATTTTCCCGTTTGGTGATGCGTTAGAGCGCCCTCTAGTGGACGAAAGACGTAAAACGAAACAACCAACCAACCAACCAGGTTGACTGCATAAATAATAATATTTACAATGCGTCGCAGTAGTTACTATAGTGACTCGGACTCAGATGGTAATAGTCCACTTCTGGTCCTCTTTTCTAGGTTTATACGGTCCGCGACCGTACTTAATTTAGTATTTATTGATTAATTAATAATTAAAATGTTCCAGTGTGTCACCGTCATCATGTTTACTCCAACATTTCGTTTCAGTTACCCGTTAATTTGTTTAATGGTAACTTCATATCTTCTACCAAATTTAATACCAACCTAAATTTTGTAGAAATTCTTGTTTTAATTTCGAATGCATTTATTTTCGTTTTTTTTTTTTTGTTTAGGCAGGAAGGAGGGGCCAAGGGCGAATACTCGCAAAACGCTCCCCCCCCTCCCAACATACACATAGAGGAAGAAGAAAGCCAAAATCAAGGTCCAGGGTTTTCGAGATGCCTGGACACTGAGTTTGAAAGATTGGAGGTCATAGACAGAGGGAAAGATGGACTGAAGAAGATTGTTCCAGAGTTCACCGGTTGAGTAGATGAAAGATTCAAAATACCGATTTATTAGATCGAGAGTTGGACAGAAAAGGAATGAGAATGTGTAGAAAGTCTGGTACTGCGTGCTCTCCTTAAAGGAGGAGGCATGCAGTTAGTGTGTTCAGAAGAGCAGTGTTCGTTATAACAGCGATAGTAAAGAGAGAGTGAAGCAACATTGCGGTGAGGAGAGAGAGATTGAAGAGTCAGTCAGTAAGAGGCGAGAAATTGACGAGACGAAAAGCCTTTGATTCCACCCGGTCAAGTACGGCTGCGTGGGTTGAGCCACCCAACACATGAGAAGCATACTTCATACAGAGGCGGATAAGACCTCTGTACAGAAACAACTTAGGGGGGTGAAGAAACTGCGGAGGCGGTACAACACACCTAACTTCTCAGAAGCTACTTTAGAAAGGTGTATGTGATTTTTCCAGGAAAGATCGCGAGAAAAGGAAACTCCAAGAATGTGTTAAGAGAAGAGGAAGGATTGAGTCGTGTGTTGGTGAAGGTAAGGGGATAGTCGTGCGGAAGATTGTGATGAGCAGACAGATAAAGGAACTGACTTTTTAAGGTATTGAAAACCACAGCGTTTTCTCTGACCCAATCAGAGATAGTAGAAAGATCAGGGGTCAGGTGAACCATAGCCGTCCTCCGCGAAGCATGGAGTGACTGTTGAGAGAGACGCTTTGTGATAATGGAAAAAAAAAATTTGGAAATGTTACAAAAATTTGTTCTTTTCATTGTTGAATACGTAACATGTCCAAACTTTCCTTGACAATTTTCAGTAAAAAAAGGTACCATCGGTTTTAATTGTCGGGAAACGATGGTCCACTTGGTAAACAAAGCAATTACTATCACCAAATGTTAAGGCACAGTGCCATTCAATTAATTATTAGATATAAATAGATTCTCTTTCAATTATCAGTAATTAAATAATTATTAATTAATATGACTTACCTGAAACGCGTTGAATTTCTCCTTCATTGTTGGTGAAGTTAACGGTAGTGCCAGGGTTGATGTGGAAATGGACAACGTGACCCCCTTCCCCTTTGGTATCGAAGTCCTTGTCTTTGGTTCCGCAGCTATCGTACTTCCGCTTATCCTGACTCGTTACGTCCTTACTTCCGCCCTCTTTCCTCTCTCCCTCTTCGACGTCCTCTGCTCCCATTCCTCCGTCCTCAAACCCCAAAAGACCTCCCCCTAATCCGAATTCGCAGAAGGCACTCATGGTGGCACACTCTTCTAGGCTCCCTAGGCCCCCTCCGACGTCTACCGTAAGACTGTTGGTTGGGGGTTCTTCCCTGTAGTAGTATGGTAGTGGAAGGTGGGAAGTGGTTTCCCATTTGTGTGGTAGGGGTGATGGTGGGGGAGTTTTGAAACGGTAGTTATGGTTGTTTCGCGCGTTGTTTTTGGTAGTACCAGGGGATAAACTACTGCTGTAGGGCCTACCCCTTCCCCGACCCAAACTACCCCCCCTGTAGAACCCCCCTCCTCCTCCCCCTAAGCCGTTATGAGATGGACAATGAGGATTCGGTTTCTGGAAGTTGTTCGGGTAGTAGTTGCTATGGTGATAGTTGCTGTGGTGACTAGGACTCAGATGGTAATTGGTCCAGTTCTGGTCCTCTCTTCCCGGTTTATACCGTCCGCGACCGTAATTATTATAACCGGAATAAAGCCCGTTTTGGTACTTGTAACTGTAATTGTTGTGGTACCCGTTTTTATGGTACGAATTGTAGGAACTTTCCCCGGAGTGACCATGCGAACCATAAGTACAACTGTAATTATTATTATAGCTTCTATCACTACTGGAGTTACCCTGAAAATTTGAACTGTCGTAATAGCTTCCATTGACTTCCGGTGAGACGTAAGTCGAGTATCCCGTATAATATTCATTATCTTTCACTTCTTGACCGTAATAATCGTACTCTCCATTCGTCCAAATGTAACTGCCGTTAAACCTGTGGGGGGACTTTGAAGAACATCTCCTAGATCGAAGTGGGCGGTGGTACCCCTTCCGAAAGCCATTGTAGTAGTAACTATTGTTGTTGTTGTTGTAAGGACTAGATTTGTGGAATGCATCACTAAAACTGTTGAAAGACGAGACTGACGGTGACAAGGTAGAATTGGTAACAGTCGTGTAAGTCGTCGAGCTATTGGACGACGATGCTGTGGTCGTCGTAAAAGTGACAGTTGTGAGGTAAGTGGTTGATGTTATCTTGGAGTTGTTGGTAATGGTGTCGCAAGACTTATCAGCAGCTTTTAAGGCAAAGTTCGATTCCGCCTCGACACAATCGCACATAGAATTACTCATTTCTACTGTCATGGGTTTATCGCCATTAATTATAACGGTGGGAACACCTTCATACTGAAGACCTTTCGAGGCACTACTTTCTCCTTCATCAGACTGAAGAGGAGGAGGAGGAAGGGGAGCCAACGGTGACGACGACGACGATAATAAGGAATTGAGAGTGTCTTTTGTTTTGATTTTTCGTTTGGCATCTTTGTCAACAAACTCTTCCTTATTCTTACTTTCCGGATTATCCGGACGCTTTCCGACACCCTCACAACCGGATACTGTAAAGGGTGAGTCGCCCTCCTTCGATAGGAGGGGAATGGAGGTCATCTTGCCCCTCTCTTGAGTGACTCATTTATACATTCTCTCTCTCTCTCTAATTTACATCCATTATTCTTCTTTTTCAAATTATTCTTTTCCCTCCTTTTTGAAACCTGAAATAAACAAATACAAAAAAATATTAGGAATAATATATATATATATATATATATATATATATATATATATATATATATATATATATATTTATTAGACTACATACAGGATGTTCCATAAGTCTGGTTTCATAGGAAAATTTATTTTAAATTAAATTTACAAAAGTAATACATGAGAACTTTTCCTCACGAATGTAACTCACTTGCATATTAGCCATTGCGTGTTATTCTACCTGCAACAAAAAAAAAGTTCCCAAAACAAGACACCAATTTGAACATTTGTTTTAGTTCTAATTTATTACTTCGGCAAATTTAATTTAAAATAAATTTTTCTATGAAACCGGACTTACGGGACACCCTGCATATATATATATATATATATATATATATATATATATATGACGCCCTGTAGCTCAGTGGTTAGGGTGGCGGACTCCGAGTAGCGTGACGCTGGTTCGCTCCCGGCCGCTGGCATCGGGTGGAGTTGAGTTGGACGCTTACTCCGTTTCTGCTTTGCGTCAGGTGACCCTTGGGGCACAATCAGCCTCATGTTGTGTGGAAATGAGCTTCTTGGGTGTCTTGGATTTTATATATATAAATATATATATAAAGGGTGATCCAGAGAAATGGGACCCAAAAGAGACCCCTGTAACTCTTAAAGTATAAGTCCTTTTATAAAATCATACGCATCATTCGAAAGAGGATAGTTACAAGTTTGTACAGGATTGTATAGGTTTTGACAATACAAGACAAGATACGATACAAAACAAAATAAAAGTGTTAGTTAAAACTAACCCTTCAAGATGACTGCATGGACTGTGGAACAGCTGCGTTTCACAACTGAGCAATATTATGAGCATGGAAGAAGTGTAGTTTCAGCTCAAAGATCTTTCAAGACAAATTTTCAGATGTCAAAATCACCTTCTAAGAAAGTAATCCGTCGGTGTGTCAGAAATTTTTCCCTAACTGGCAGCATTGGAAAAAGAAAACCAACTGGAAGAGTGCGCACGGTAAGGATAGACGAGATCATTAACAGAACTCATGAAATTGTACAGGATAATCCTAACATAAGCATCAGACGTGCTTCTCAGCTGTTAGGAGTTGGATATGGAACAACACACCGTATATTCAAGCAAAATTTAATGCTCTTTCCATATAAAATTCAAACAGTGCAACAACTAAACGATGGAGATTTCGCACGAAGACGACAATTCTGTCAATGGATCCAACAGAAGGTAAATGACACCACCAATTTTCTAGCAACTTTGATTATGTCAGACGAAGCCCATTTTCACTTGAATGGAACTGTAAACAAACAAAATTGTCGTTTCTGGGCAACAGAAAATCCATTGAATATTACCGAAGTCCCGTTGCATAGTCAGCGTGTAACTGTTTGGTGTGGTCTTACTGCATCTCAGATCATAGGGCCGTACTTTTTCGAGGATTCCACCGGAAACACGGTCACTGTAAATGGTGATCGCTACGAAAAAATGTTGACCGATTTCCTTATTCCTAAATTAAGAGATCTTTGTCTAGAAAACCACTGGTTCCAACAAGACGGAGCTACCTGCCATACCACGAGGAACTGCATGGCAGTTTTGCGTCAAACGTTTCCAGACGAGTTAATCTCAAGATTTGGAGACGTTGAATTGCCCGCAAGGTCTCCGGATTTTTCTCCCTTAGATTAATCTCTGGGGATATTTAAAGAGTAGGGTCTACAGAAATAACCCAACGACCTTGCAAGAATGAAGGCCGCCATCACAAAATGAGATACAGGCCATACCACCGCACACTCTTGCAAAAGTGATGTAGAACTTACAAGCGAGAACACTGGAATGCTTGGCAACTAATGGAGCACATTTGAAAGGAGTCATTTTAAAAAAATAAATATTTCATAATAAACTTGTAACTCTACTTTCGAATGATATAGTTTTTATGAAAGGAATTAAATATTAAGAATATTTGGCTTTTTTTTATGGGTCCCATTTATCTGGATCACCCACATATATGAATTGTGTAGCGGGAAAAGGAGATAAGCGACAAAATCGTCAAAATGCGTTTTCTGTTTGAAAAGACACATTACTATTCTTCCCTCTATCACCTCCAATTGGCAGATATCCCATTTTTGTGAGCGGAAACAGTGTTTTAAGTTGTTTTAAGGTTAAGTAGAAATTCAAGATGGCGGACATGTCATTCAAAATTCATGAGGAAACTTTTAAATGGAACCAAAATTCTTTATTTTCCCCTAATTTGTTCGTACAAACTTAAAAATCTGGCACATTTAACCTCAATTAAATTTGTAAATAAAGAAAATGAAATAAAAGTCTTTGAACTTAAATTTATATTTTTAAAATCGTTTAAAAATAAAATGGTTTGTAAAAAAACATATCGTGTTATCGTATAAAATATCACAAAAATATTTCGCGGACACGATAACTCCGCCGCCATGTTTGTAAAAAAATTTAATTGGGTTTTTTATATTTTATACATAACGCAAATCACAGAAAATAGTTTTAATATCAAAATATTATTGTATTACATAAATAAATAAATGATAATATATAAACATATTATTTCGTAACTGTCAGCAATATATATATATATATACAGAGAGAGAGAGAGAGAGAGAGAGAGAGAGAGATTTTAAAATTCAATTGAAACTTATAATCATTTTTGAGTTTAAAAGTTTCCTTATTGAAATATTATATTCGGAAATATAGACTCGTGTATGGAACTGATTACCTCCCTCTCAATTTCATTCTCATTTCTTTCCAGCAAATGAGAATTTTTCTAAATTTTGGAATTTCCATTTCAAACATTGTCCTAATTTGAGAAAGAGTATAAAAAAAAGTCGTAGCGGCTTTTCACTCCCGATCGTTAGTTTTTACGAAAATTCAAACCTAAAATGAGAATGGATCAATCTGAAAATTTCCTCCTTTCAACATTTTTGGACAAAGATTAAGAATGGAAACAATTTTGGAAACGATTTGGAAAAAACTCGGAATTTTATTCAAAATTTCTTTTGAAAGAATGACAGTTATAAGCCTACCGAAGATCGAGGCGAAATGTAGGTCTGTCTGTCTGTCTGTCTGTCTGTCAGTGTGTGTGTGTGTGTGTGTGTGTGTGTGTTAAAGTTTAAAGGTATACCTCAGGGGTCACCAACCTGGGCGATAGCGCCCACTAGTGGACTCACATTAAAGGTAATTAAACATTTATTTCATTATTTATTTTATCGATTATGTTCATTTATTCTTTTTGATCTAAGGTGGGCGATAAGCTTTTTTAATTTTCAGAAAATCGTAAAAGTGGGCGGTGAACAAAAAAAAAGGTTGGTGACCCCTGGTATCCCTTATCGTCATCACCATAATCATGGTATTTGTAGTTTTGGCTCAACTGACCCGATGTTCTTTATTAGAATGTAAGAAATGTTAATGATCTAACCTCGTCTAAACCAACCTAAGCTCTAAATTAACCTAAACTTGCCCAGAGGAGAACTCTAATCCAGTGCTTCGCAACCGGTGTGCCGTGACAAAGTCCCTGATGTGCCGCGGTACTTTCGTAATTAGAGGAAAATAAGCTGCATCACTATTTTACTTCTGAGTGATGAAGATAGAATACAGGATCACTCGGTGTACCGCGAGGGTCGAGCTAACTAGAAAATATGCCGTTAAAAAAAAAAGATTTAGAAGCGATGCCCTAATCTACGGATTACTTGAACTAACCAAGTGGTGTCGCGAAAGTTATGACTTGTTTTTCATGATTTTTAAACGTAAATTTAGCATTGTGTGTCCAAAAAGAGAACTGGAAGATGGGGTTTGTTAATTGCAACGTCATATTCATATTTTTTATCATTATGTCATGTCATATCGTTGCCTCGAGAGTTTTCATGGTGTCTGGGGAGGTCAAATCTCGTATCGCAAGCGCTGCATTCGGTGTGGCATCGCGTTTATTTGCTGTTGTCGTTCGCAACGTCAAACGTCAGCTCAATAATTCTAAAGTTGATGTCGATGGTTTGTACAATCCCACTAACCTGAAGTGGCTAAGTGAGACTTTGCAAATGTCCGTAAACACTGCTTGTACGTGGTCTGGCAAAAATATTGACATCTTGATAAAAACACCACAACTTTTGTAACACCCCTTAGCTAGCATGAACTGAACCAAATATGATTTATACTTAGGGCATGGTTCTGATTAATCAGTTAATCATAGTTTCGAATTTAGTCATTAATTAATCAAAAAATATTTTTAGAAAATGATGGGAAATGATTAATTTTCTTCATAATTTCAGCATCATTTTACCTTAAATTTTGTAATGTATCATTTGAATTTGGCACCTTTTTGCGTGTATAAACTGTCTAATCCGCCCATGCCCATGCCCATGTTTTCTTCGGTCTTATCTCACGCAACAGAAACAATAAAGCTCTTTCTTACTTTTTTCAGAAATATTTAATTTTTAATAATTTTTAATCAGTTAATCATTGATTAATTAGAAAATTTCATCAGTCATTACTTTTCCTAAAATTGATTAATTAACCCACGCCCTACTTATACTACGCTGAATACCTGACCTGACCTGACCAAACCTACGAGATTATAGCGTCAACAAAATGTTTTGTTAGTCATTTAGATCAGAAATATCCGTGGAAGAGAATGATAAAATGAGATGGAGTTAAAATAGACACGAAAGTGTTTCAGTAAGAAATAATGTTAAAAAAAGTGACAGCAATTTTCTCCTTCGTCATTTTTGTAAGAAAAAGAAAAAAATAAGCCAGTGATTTATTTCGACTAACAGACAATACATTTAGCTTCCGTAACTTGATTTTCGCTCGTCTTTTGAGTGATCTCCAACCTCTTAAATCCGACACTGGAGATGAATTAAGTGTTACGGAAGACTGGTCTGTCATTAAGCCAAGATTTAAAATACAGTACACGATCGATTCTAAACGCAGTCATTTTATGCAGTCCGATTCTACGCGGGAGAAAAATTGAAACTGCGGGCTGATTGGAGTACGGAAATTCAAGCTCGCTCATAACTCAACCAATCAGAACGAAGTTTCGATGCCGCTAGCCAATGAAAACAAAGATAAGGCATCTGGAGCATCTTGAGAGTCGATATAATGCTCTAATCCCTGAGGAAGCCCTTATGATGACTGAAGCTGCCGCCACCGAACACGAATGACATGATGACGACGACGTAGCAACACTTTCAACAGAGGTGTTTCTGTTAGCAATCATGAAGTTTGTACAATTCATGAACTTTGTCCTTGAAATTGATGACAGTGACCCCGATTTCGAACGGACATCAGAAACTATCCTTCACGCGAAGAAAACCTTTGAAGATTACATGAAAGACACGAAGTCTCGGTCTCGCCAGAAGAAAATCACACACTTCGGTTTAGTTCGTAGTCAGGAATTTAGGGTATCCGGAAAAATCATCACCCACAATTCACCGTCCACAATTCATCGCTCAGGATAATTCATCGCCCACAATTCACCGTCCACAAATCGTCGCTCAGGATAATTCATCGCCCATAATTCACCGTCCACAAATCGTCGCTCAGGATAATTCACCGTCCACAAATCGTCGCTCAGGATAATTCATAGCCTACGTATTATCGGGACAACCAAACTGCATGTATTTTTGCTCTCGTCATTTTCGTTTAAACTAACGAAAATATCACAACTTAACCAATCATCAAGGACGTACAGTTGACCTAACCGGGCATTCAATTAACCTAACAGGTTAATATTGGTTATTTCACCTAAATATCTTCTGATCTTTTCGTATTAGGCACTCACTGTCACATTTCGGGCAAGTTAAGGATGAGAGAATAACGCCGAAATTGATAAAAACATCCAATCCTTTGTCTTCATCTAGTATTATCGGGACTACCTATGAAAAACACATTTTCCGTTTTAAGTGGAAAAACAAAATAAAACGGAAAATGCCCAGTTAGGTCAACTGAACGCCCTTGATGATTGGTTAGGTTAAGTTGTGATATTTTCGTTAGTTTAAACGAAAATGACGAGAGCAAAAATACATAATAAACAGTATATAATTATATAAAATGTATACATGTATGTTCAGTGAATTGTATGGGCGATGAATTGTGTTGCGGTGAAATGTATGAGCGATGAATTGTGGGCGATTAATTTTCCTAAATCCGGAATTTAGGTTGGTTTAATTTGTTTTTATTATTTTGTGTAAAAAATTCATCATTTTGCACGATGTAACGTTTCAGTATCCCCCTCAAATGATGCGTAGCTGGTGTTTATATTCGAAAACATGTTGACGGAGAGAATTACACATGGTTTGACAAGTAGAAAAGTGCGATACCCGTACTAATCTTTAGATCTGGCCATTTTATTTAGGAAAATACGACGGCAAATGTTCATGCATTGTTCGTGCAGATTGAACCGAGGAAACCAAACCTTGTCACTGACGTTCTTTACAACGACGATAACCTTTTAAGGTACATACCTCTCATTAGTGCAGCTCTCATTCAGTAGGCTGGAAAACCCTATTGCAGTAAATATAAAGCAACATAAAAATTAGGCCAGTGCGCAGTGCCTTATAGATCAGAATTAGATCTTCGGTGTCTAGGCAGCAAATAAAAACATTGATAAACAAACAAACACCGACGCAATTATTATATATATATATATATATATATATATATATATATATATATGAAAGAGAGAGAGAGAGAGAGAGAGAGAGGCGAATTAGGTTCCACTGGAGTAAGGTCGAATTAGACTTAATTCCAGGGTGTTAGACCATTTCGATCAAATTCCATTTTGATCTTGTTCCTACCCTAATTTATTTGACCTAATTAATTCAAACCTAACTTGGTCTAATTGCACTAACAGTAGCCTAGCTGGGCATCAACTAACAGTTTAATGTAATTTCATCCTATACGTTCGATTTAGTTCCAGTTCGACCCTATTTCAAGCTCAAATTTTGGGTTTAACATACCACCACTCGACCAACTTCAGCGATCCCATAAAAATATAATTGCGAAATTTATCTCACCAGGATTCGAACTTGGGACCTCTTGATTAGACATTGCGGGCGCTTCCACTGAGCTAAGACAGGAAAAAAGTTAAAAACAACTTGGCGACATTTCACCACCCGAGGAAACACACAACGTTTTTGCATCCAAACGTGTTTTCAGTGTTAAACTCCTGCACGGGAGCCAGTGGACAGCATTTAATTCAAATTTACCTGCTAAACACGAGGGTACCATTAGATGGAAATATAAACGCAACCGCGCAATTTTGCACATGCAAATTTTATTCCCCACCAAGATTCGAACCCTGGATCTCTTGATTAGAAGTTGGGGGCGCTGCCACTGAGCTACAATAGGAAAAGATGAACAACTCGTGGACATTTCACCACCCAAGGAAACACGCAATCCTTTCGCGTTAATGTATCTAAGGGTGAACGTCATATCGGTGTGTTAAATTAATTCATGAATATATACAGGGTGTGCCATAAATCAGTGTAAGACGTCATTTAATAGCTCCACTTAATCATACATTGAGTTATGGGATACCCTGTAAAGTTGCGGAAAAAAGTTCTTAGAAACAAAGAATTTATAAAAATCATAAAAAGTTACAAATTCGTAAAATTCTGATTTTGTTTGAATATTTTCTTTTTTGATCAAAGAAATAAAATTAAAAAACTAATTTTTTATACTTTTTAATGTTTTTTTTTGTTTTTATGCGAACTTTTTTCCGTAACTACATGCAGAGGACATCAATACATGAAGTATATCTAATAAAATAACTTATGCAAAATTGTTATTTCGAAATAGGGAAAAAAAACCAATGAATTTTGTTAGAAGGAATTCTGAAAAATATATTTTGGCATGATTTTAGATTTAACTTATATACAGGGTGTCTCATAAGTCCAGTCACATAGGAAAATTTATTTTAAATTAAATGTCCAAAAGTAATGCATTAGAAATAAAAGAAATGCTCAAATTGATCGCTTGTTTTGGGGCCTTTTTTTTTTTGTTGCAGGTAGAATAACACGCAGTGGCTAATATGGAAGGGAGTTACACTGATGAAGAAAAGGTTTCCGGAGGCCTTTTCCTCACGAGTGTAATTCATTTTATATATATATATATATATATATATATATATATATATAAATAATGGTGTAATAAAAGTCCGTTACCACAGGAAATTAATATTTTCTCATTTAGTTTCGGGTTTAGAACTAATGAACAAATATAGCTGATAAAACCCAGCAACAGAAAGTAAATTTAGTTTCATTACCTGTAGCTTCGTGTCGGGACATTTAGAGTCTGTTGTTTAACAGACAAGACCACGAACTATTCAACAGTTAAACGACAACATACAACAACAATAGTAAGGATGTTCTACGTAGCGTTCAATGCAGTTCACGTGACCGAATTAACACGTGTCAAAGCCTGAATGACATGCAATTTCAACATTAACTCTCTTTATAACATATAAAAAATTATCTTCTATGGTGACGGACTTTTGTTACATCCTGTGTATATATATATATATTATATATATTATATATATAATTGGCCGATTGCTGTTTATAGAATTATTAATATAAACACCCAGGAATGTCTGTCAGTCGGTCACGCTCGAAAGAGAAGATTCTTGATATACAGTATATATATATTATATATATAATATATATAATATATATATATATATATATATATATAATATATGGGCGATATTTGTATTTTAATGCATTAGAAAAAGGCGTAATGAATTCTACTTTTAATTATAATTTTAAAAAGTCTATCTATAATAATAAAAGGACGCCCGTGTGTGTGTGTGTGTGGGGGGGGGGGGTCAACTGTACGCCTTGACATTGGTTAGGTTAAGTCGTGATATTTTCGTTAGCTTTAACCGAAAACTATCACGACTTAACCTAACCAATCGTCAAGGGCGTACAATTAACCTAACCGGGCATTCAATTAACCTAACTAATAACAGTCTTCGAACTACAAAAATATTCCACCCCGGCTAGGATATTTTTGCCACCCGCACGAAGGGCGGGTTCTCCGCTAGTTATCGATTAATAAGCCCGTTATTATAAGAAAACGGGCTACGTCGTGGCCAATGTCGTAACACCGCTTCCCGTTGATCAGCGAAATTAAGCGACGTTGGGTCTGGGTAGTAGTTGGATGGGAGACCGTCCGCAGCGTCCAGACTATGTAGCGACCCGTGGTTCGGAGTCCACGTAAAGCTGTAGGTCCCCTCCGTCGTATGACCTTAGATGTTGCGAAGGAGGTTCAACAAAACCAATAATTATTATAAGAAAGTCTTCGTGTCTACGTCGTGGCTAATGTAGTAACACCGCTTTCTGTCGATCAGCAAAGTTAAGCGTTGTTGGCTTGTTGCTTCTGGGTAATAGTTGGAAGGGGGATCATCCTCTGCATTCAGATGATGTAGGGACTTGTGGTTCGGATATCACGTACAGCTGTAGGTTCCAGCTCACGTGACCATTGCGGTTACGAAGAAGGTTAAACAATCACCAGTCATTGCATGAAATGTAAAGATGGGGAGTTATAGGTCTGTATTTGTGTAAGTCCTAGGCCTATATTTTTACAGTTTTACCCAGGGGTAGGACCAGTCTCTAACTCAATCTCCGCAATCTTTAATCTGATCTATGCTATCAGCTTGTCATTGACCTGACCTCTGCTATGATTGTAGGTCTATAAAAAAGGGACAAGCCAGATATAGTCTGAAGTAGGACTGTTACACTTGAGAATTTCACGTCATGAACATAAAGGTTATACCATGGGCACATAGGTCAATTTTTGGACAGTCTACCAATATACCCTCAATATATATACTGTACACCCTTTAATTCTATCCAACATAATATGTAAAATTTAACACTAGAAGGACAGGATTTTTGAAGGGCGCCAGAGGGTCAAAATGATAAATCCTATTTATTAAAATAATATTAAGTAGCAACCCGGAAAAACAGATCAAATTGACCCGTTCGTCCTTCTAGTGTTAATGAAGTTTCATTTTCCATTAGTTACTACCCCAACCTCCCCTTTACCTACTAAGCCACCTCATAACCTAACAGGAACGTTTTTAAAAGAGAGTCTTAGTGGCGATTTTCTGCCTGCTCCCTCGACTACGACGTTGTCTTGTCGCAACACCATCTCCCATAGATCAGCGAAGTTAAGCGACGTTGGGTAGTAGTTAAATGGGTAACCGTCCTCCGCATCCGGATGATGTAGTGACCCGCAGTTGGATCCCACGTAAAGCTGTACGTCTCCTCCATCACGTGACTTATACCGTTTATGTTGTTACGAAGGTTAAACAACCCCCAAACCACACAGCCACCCGCTCTTTTAAGTGCTCCGCCCTTTTATATAGCACAATTACAATAACCGCACTGTCACCCCACGTGACGTGGGTTCCATTAAACTACGCTGTTTCTCATTTCATTATTTCTTTTTCCAAATAGTCCCAAATTACACACACACAACACACACACACACACACTGCTGCGAATCTCTACATAAGCGAGGTACTGCGTCGTACCCGATAAATTTATGTACTTAATAACTGCGTACGAAAATAATGGGTAAGAATGGGTAAAAATAATGGGTAAAATCGTAAAAATGGGTAAAAATCGTAATAAGATTAAAAATAAAGATAGAAATAGAGTAATTTTTAAAATGGTTTTCATTTCGGTGTGAAAATTGTATCATTTTAAAATTAGTGAAGGGAGAAAGAGGCTCGCCAAGGGAACGTGGCCAACCTCGTCATGCGAGACTTAAAACGAGGTGGCTGTTGTAAGAAAATTACCTACATCAGCGAAGGAATACAGTTTATTGAAAGATAAGAAAGAAAGTCCTTGGTGTTAACGGAGAAATCAGAATTAAAATTTTGGATTCAAGACTTTTTTTGTTCCTTTTAAATGTGTAAAACTAGAAGTGACTTTGGTTATTAATGAGGACTGTTAATAGGAGATTTCGTTCTTCTTGTAATTTTTAATGCAGATATAAAAATTCTTTGAATTGTAATTTTCATTTTGATTGGTTTGGTAGAGAGTGAAGTGGGTCATGAAAAGTGGGTCATCAAAAGTAAACTAAAAGCGTTGTCTAAACAAAATTCTTCTTCTCTGTTCGACGGGAATGAAAACTTCTCTGGTTCAGATTTAATTTGGATTTGGATTAATTTTAACTTCCTGAAACTAAAAGGTCATAAAGAAGTTAATTTGTATTTAGTTTTTGGCAGCCTTTGGTTAGTTTCCGCCCGAATTGTTCATTCTGACGAAGGTCAAGTTTTTCACTCCACCTTAGACCTACAGTTTAACGTGGATTCCGAACCACGCCCCACCAGCAGCCCAGCGTCTGAAATTGTTTGTAGTGCAAAAACAATCGTTCAATTAATGGCTTGTATATAGAAGGGTGACCTTTGAGTTTGAGAGAAATGATTCTTGTTTTTTCCCCGAGAGTTGGTGTCGTGTCACGTCACGTCGATACTCGAAGGAAATACGAGTGAGAGAGAGGCTTTCCTTTGGTTTCGAGGAACTTAACTTCAGTTCAAAAGATTCAACATTCATAATCATTATTCAGGAAAGAATAAAAGTAACAGAGTTTAAAATTGTTTAGATATTTGATATGATATTAATATATTTACATTACTTTTATCTGAATATGCCCTTGGAAGCATGGGGGACTCGGGGTAGGCTTTCGAAAGTAGTGAAAGTGACAAGTGATAGTAATAGTGATAAAAAATAATAATAAAAAATACAATATAAGGTTACAAAATGTTACATAATTTTAAATTAAATGATTTATTGTATATTTTGTAGAAAATAAATGAAGCTTAATAAAAATATAAAAGAATAAATTACAAACTTAGAAGTAGTTAATGAAATTAGCATATTTTAAATAGTTGATCACAAAAATGATTACTATGTACAAATGGCAGTAGTGAACTTATACATCAGTAGGAGCTGATAAAATGCTTTTTTAGTGATTTGTGAAATACATTTAGCGACGAAGCCTGTCTAATATTTATGGGAATTGTATTCCATACATCTACTCCTTTTCCTGCAATTTCGATCGTATAGTTAGGTTTGTGCAGGGGTGTAAAGGTAACGCAGTAATTTTACTTAAGTACCATACTTAAGTAACTTTTTCTAGTATCTACTTTTTGAAAAGTATTTATATTTTCAAGTACTTTTACTCTAACTTAATTAAGTAGTTTTTGGGAGAATTACTCTTACTTAAGTGCAATTCATTTTAGCTATTTCGTAACTATTCTTAAAACTTAAATTTGTGGTAGCCGCCAGCCAGTCAAAACGCAAGCTGTGAGTGGTATTTTAATATTCATTACAACTGTGTAACACTGATTCTGTTTATATAGAATTTTGTATGGTTTTTATATGCATTTGTGGGCGCTGAGTCCAAATCTGGCCTTGGTTTGTGTGTATCATCAATGGTTTCAGAGATAATCTATTTTTCATGTTTTACCAGTATAATGTTGTTATGGGCGCAGCAATATCAGAATAATCAGGAATTGTTGAGAACAATCTGGATGTTCGTTGACAGTTTCTTGCTCTAGAAATTGACCGAAACTTCCACTGTGCTATATAAAGAGCGCAGAGTCTGAGAAGTCAGTAAGTGTGAGCACACAAAGAAAGCAGGTTGTTTGTCTGATGGTTACCAGCACTGAGGTACTGTGTTTCTGTGCTTACGATTTGAGTGCCATCGATCCTTTTTTATTGCGAACATTATTTCAGTGTGGTGAATACATCTTTTTTCTGGAATCTGTAATCTGTTGCAGATTTAATAACTCTTCTCTCTATATCTGCAGGTTATGATTAATGTAGTACAGTTTGGTAAAGAGAATGGCAACTAGAGCTTGTAAACACTCGCCGGATATATTCTGCTACGTTTGTGGGTATTACATAGGCCCCAAGCAAGTATCGCAGAAGATTGTGAAAGGCACCAAGTTCTGGATCGCGTATCGGCTCTATTTTGGTATGCCTATGGATGACCAAGAGAAGCCCTTGGCACCCCATGTGATCTGTGGAAGCTGCCGCTCCACACTTGAAGGGTGGCTGCGGGGAGTACGCAAGGCAATGCCCTTTGCGGTACCCAGAATATGGAGAGAACCAGAGAGCCACCACGACGATTGCTACTACTGCATGGTAGATGTTTCTAAGTACAGGAAAGTTAAAGGAAGGTAGACTCTTCAGTATCCAAGCATAGCGTCGTCCATAGCTCCTGTACCACATGGCGAAGGTCTCCCAATACCACGTCCACCAGAACAGGTGTATTTACAGACTGTGGGTCATTATAGGTCGACCTTTCTTAGTGCTAATGCTCTTCTACTTATATAGCTATGCCTATATTTTGTTTCTTTGCTTTGCAGGTTGAAAATGAGGATGCAGTTAGCTCATCTGAGATGTCGGCTGGTGAGGACAGTCATGATGAAGAATATACAGTAACTTTCAGTACAAACCCTCACTTTCCAAATCAGAGGGAATTGGACGACTTAATTAGAGATTTGGGTCTGACGAAATCAGGGTCTGAGCTTCTGACCTCCAGACTCAAAGAGTGAAATTTGCTTGGAGAAGACTGCAAGAGCACTGTATACCGAAAGCGGCATGAAGAGTTTGCAAGGTTCTACGATGTCAATGGCTCTCTCTGTTATTGCAGAGATGTTAATGGTCTATTCACAGCTACTGGGTTAACACATATACCCTCAGAGTGGCGCCTGTTTACTGACAGTTCAACTAGGAGTTTAAAAGCTGTTCTACTCCACAATGGGAACAAATATCCATCTATACCAGTTGCACATTCTGTTCAAATGAAAGAGGACTATGAAAATGTCAAACAACTGTTCACTCAAATCAGGTATGAACAATATAACTGGGACATGTGTGGTGATTTCAAAATGATTGGTTTCCTGTTAGATTTACAAGGAGGGTTTACTAAATATTCATGTTTTCTTTGCCTGTGGGATAGCAGGGTTTCAACTGAGCACTATAAAACAGTTCAGTGGCCTCCGCGTGAAGGACTGCAACCAGGAAAGTACAATGTACTCAGGGAACCTCTTGTGAAGCCTGACATAGTTTTGCTACCACCTCTCCATATTAAGTTGGGTCTAATTAAGCAGTTTGTAACTGCGTTAGATTTTGGAGGGGAAGTTTTCCAACAGATTCGGGTCATGTTCCCTAAACTATCTGAAGCCAAAGTCAAGGCTGGCATCTTTGTAGGACCACAAGTCAAGGCGCTGTTGAATTCAAAGAACTTGAAGCCAAGATGACTCCGATCGAAAAAGAGGCTTGGTGCGCTTTCCGTGATGTGGTTCGTGGGTTTTTAGGCAACCATAAAGCACCAAACTATAAGGAGTTAGTGTCAAACTTGATTAAGTGCTATGGCAAAATGGGGTGCCGTATGTCTTTAAAATTACACTATCCGCATTCACATCTAGACTTTTTTCGTGATAACCTGGGCGATGTGAGTGAAGAACATGGCGAAAGATTCCATCAAGATATTCAAACGATGGAGAAAAGGTACCAGGGCCATTGGGATGCTTCCATGATGGGAGACTACGTATGGTCGCTGATCAGAAATGATAAGAACATTCATACGCGGAAGTCGCGTTCTTCAGTGCATTTTTAAGGAACGCACACTGCATAACGAGGCTTGTTATTCTCTTATCGGTTCTCCTCATGATATATATTATATCCTTTGCACCATTTTGGGTTTGTCAAACAATTTTGGCTCAATAAACATTAATTTCCAATAGTGTTTTTATTTTCAGAAAATATTTATGTTAGCCTTCTTTATATACTTTGCCATATGAAAAGTGTGATAACCTATATTTTTGAAACGGTTCATGATAGAGCAAAACCAATATCATTTTTGGAATCAGCGCCCCGAAATCATTAAGAAACGACAGAAAAATCACAATAAACAAAGTTTTTCAAATTTTGTTACCTAGTGTTATTGGCATAACAGTTGTAACAAGTTCATGCATAGTTGCCTGCGTGAGTTTGCTTAAACCCTAAGTGTAGTTCTGGATACCACAATAATCAATTATATACAACAAATGTGTGGTAGAAACCTAAAAGAAAGACAAATCTTACATCACTGGTCATTTACTAGTTTGACAAATCTTTTACATACAGCGTTTTGTTTAAAGACATGGCCCACAACATAAATGTACTGGTATGGTTTGCGAGAACTATAAGTGAGTACTTTTTACTTTCGTTACATTTTTTTATGCAGGAAGGAAGAGCTAATGGCAAATGCCCGCAAAAGCGCCCCTCCCATAGAAGAAGAGCGCCAAAATCAAGGTCCGGAAGTTGATGCCTTTTTTTTTAACTTTTAAAAGATTATGTAGTGTGTAAGATGCATGTGTATGTAGCGAAGAATAGGGAGAGAAGTGTGTGTTTGAGAGCATGCTGGACTGCTCACAGGGTAGATGAAACACGGAAAAAAATCAGCTAAGGAGGACAGTGACAGGAAAAACGGGAGTTCCAGCACTCCCTATCTTCTGTCTCCCCCCCCCCCCCCCGAATACTTCCCTGGTCGATTGGTGTCTAAAATATCATACTAAATACTCCTAAGTACTTCAGTACATACTTTTTTACTATAACTTAAGTAATTTTCAGGATGGATACTTTTACTTGTACTTTAGTAACTTTTAGATAAAGTACTTGTCCTTGAACTTGAGTAACATAGTTTAGTACTTTTTACACCCCTGGGTTTGTGTATAAAATTCCTGGGCAGTCTGGTGTTATAACGATGGTGTATTTGATGGGGAATGATTGCTCATTGAATGGTGATGTGTATTGATTTTTACTGATAACTTCCAACATATTGACAGCAACATTGAATTTGTATAAGTCATTTAGTTTTTAAAATATTTAGCTCTTTGAACATTGGAGAAGTGCGACTTTGTCTGTTGTCATTATTCGACAGAGTTCGCAGACATTTTTTATGAATTACTTCCAAAGGATGTTTTATATATTTCTTTGAGTTATCCCATATTGTAATGTAATATAATAAATGTGGATGGATAAAGGAATAATATAGGGTAAGAATTGAATTTTGAGGGTCTTTTTTAGTTTAAATAATATGAATAAAAATCTAATATTTTGGATTTGATATGTTGTACATGACTTTTGAAATTTAGCTTTTCGTGTAAATTAATGCCAAGTAATTTAGCCTCATTCACCCTTGCGAGAGCAGTATTCCAAATTTTTATTTGACAGTTTGTATTAATATGTTTTGTGGTACCTAATAATCATATAAGATGATTTTGTCAGGTTCAATAAAAGTTTATTAGCACACGTCCATTTATACACATTTCCACATAGACTTTCTGATTAATGAAACGAACGGGCAGAGTTATGATGGACAGAAGTAAGTTTGGTATCATATGCGTATTGTACGCAATTTAATGTGGTTGAGGTGAAACTCGTAATGGGTCAAGAATAGATCCTTGCGGGACTCCACTAGTTAACATCACCTTGTCTGATGAATTATCTTTTAATCTGATGTACTGATAACGATTTGACAGATATACCTTACCTTTGGTAATGAATTAAACCAATCGAGGATATTTCCTCTTATTCAATATATGTAAAGTTTATTCAATCAGATACTTTTGACAAGTCGAGGAAGGTAAAGGTAGTGTGTTTTTTGCAAAGCTGGGCACTTGCGTTTTTTTTGCGGTACTGCGGTACTGCGGTACTACCGCACTACCAAACCGGTACCGCATAACGCAAAGGATCGCTGAAAGTACAGCAGTACCGCTACCGCATTTTTTGCGGTACTGCGTTATGCGGTACCGGTTTGGTAGTGCGGTAGTACCGCAGTACCGCAAAAAAAACCGCAAGTGCACAGCTTTGGTTTTTTGCTGTAAGTTTTGATACACATTTTCTAATAGCACGTTTATGACATCTTACGTTGTATGTCCACTTCTAAACCCAAATTGTGTTTTAAAACACTGTTTTTGATAAAAAATTGGTAAGTTTAATGTACATGATTTTTTCAAATACTTTACGGTACTTAAATTGGTAATACGGAAATGGGGCGGTAATTGAATGGGGTATTTGGGTTTCCCGACTTAAATACAGGGAATATGTCGTGTTACCGATTTATTCATTAGCTTACTGAGTAGTATTGCAATTTCATCGGATACTAATTTGTATACTTTTACCGGGATCGTTTTGATGTCAGAATCTTTATTTTTTAGATTTTGTATTGATGGAGATATATCGTATGGTAGGATTGGATCAAAGAAAAATGAGTTTGGATTTGGTTGTGGCATGTATTGTCAGTTGTGTGTTTGTAATTGGGATCGAGGTAGCAGTATTGGAGCCGATATTTGCAAAGAAGTTTAATAAATTGGTGTCTTTGGGGTCATTATAAGAATTTCCACATTATATGACGGAGGACAAAGGAATTTGTTTTAACCTTCTCTGTGTTAATTAACTATTTCAGGGTAGGCTATTTCATAGCCTTTTTATTTTGGATTGGATTTTTGTTCATCAACTTTTGAACAATAATGCTCTGCTTTTGCTTTTTTAATGACTACATTAAGTCTGCTACAGTAATTTTTGTATGTCTGTTCGGTAATAATATCAATTTTCCATAATTTGAAGAGAGTAGGTTGAGTTTAATACTCACAATGAGTGCTGGTGTGATCCACTGGTTGTTGTCTTTAGTTATAGATATGATACTTTTGATTTAAGGGGGAAGTTTACGTTGAATACATCCGTTAGGGTGTTTGAGAATGCTTGAAATTTTGCTCCAATGTCATGGTTACTTTCGGTTATTCTTGTCCAGTTAAAAGCTGTTATTTTTCTCATGAGTTTTAATTTATTATAGCTGTAAAATCTACAGTCAACTTACATAGTTTCCTTTGCTGAGAAATGAGTGATTAGCATGATGTATGTAAACAAGTAATCTGTGATATTTAATATAATTATATCCGAAATACAGTCAAGCGGAGACCGGATCCAGATCTGATCTAACAGAATTGAATTTCTAATGTCACTGTGAAGTCTAGTTGGCTTGTGTATTAGCTAATTTAAAACCACTCGCAGTCATGATGTTGTGAAGGAAGTTTACGTTATAATTTGAATGTTCTTTTATGAGAACAGTATTGAAATACCTGCAATAACCCAATTGTTACCAATGTAATTGGAAGTTAGAATTCTGTCGATATTTGTAATAAAATTTGGTACGTTACCAGGTGGTGGTCGGTAAATGCCTAAAATTGAATATTGGGTGTTATGAATAAATATTTGAATTGCAAATGTTTCTGAGGTATTGTTTATGTTTGTCAGTTCTTCGATACTTCTACGCTTGTAAATTTGAATATATGGTCAATCAAAAGACAGGATTTTCTGCTAAAGCCAATGAGAGACAAAGTAAAACTACTAATTGTTTTTATATGGGTAAGGATCTTGTTCAGACTAAAATGAATTATCCTCATAGGTTGTTTATATTAAGTAAGGGAGTGGCTTCAAGAATTTTCTGTGTGTAACTTAGTTCATAGCTTTAATAGTATGAATCAATCGAAGTAGAGTGGTTGACATGGTAACGACGGGACATGGGAGGGGAAGGGAAAGAGGAAATATGGTAAAAGAGGGGAAAAGGGTAAAAGAACAAAATTCTAAGCACAGTTATGAAAACAAAAGGTTTGGTTGTGTAAACAATGGGATTTATAAGTGTAAACAATGATTTGATTGTGTAAACATAAGACTTACTTCGTAAAAGAAAATTAAATATAAAAATAAATTAATTTATATAAAATTAATTAATTTATATAAAACGTGACTTAATACTATAAACTTTAGCGGCCACCAAAATATAAAAAATAAATATCAAATCTTGTGTGTATATATATATATATATATATATATATATATATATATATATATATATTAGGGTGATTCAAAAAATCAAAGTTTTTTTTTTTAATTGTTCAACTGTAATTTTGTTCCGTATGACAAAAAAGTAGTGTATGCCAAATTTGGTGAAATTTTAAATAAAATTTACTATATGCTACCAGGTAGTGATGGATCGAATAACCGCAACCGCAACCGCACTACAACCGCACAAAAATTCACAACCGCAACCGCAACCGCCGTTCCATAAGTGCGGTTGCGGTTGTAAAAGCTTAGTTAATTTTAATTTTAATCTGTCGCGACCTATCTCGATCCTAGGTACAAGGGAAAATTCTTCTCTAGTCCAAATGTTTTGAAGCAGGTTCAGGAAGAACTAGCAAGACTGTGTGAAAATGTTGATGTGACAAACCCTGAACCAGTCAAAAAGCAGCCAAAAAGAGCCCGAATGACTGATTTTCCTGAGCCAAGTTCTTCAAAGTCGTCACTACTGGACTCGATGAACGCATTTTTGAGTTCAAGCAGTGAAGAAGAAGAAAGTTCACCAAGGATCAACAAGAAGATGCGAGTTCTTCTAGACAACTATCACAAAGAAAAAAGAATTGCTCCCGACGATGATCCTCTTCAGTGGTGGAAAGATAACGAACTAAAATACAAAGACTTGGCTGTATTGCAAGAACATATCTTGCTTGCCCTTCAAGTAGCATTCCAAGCGAGCAGCTCTTCAGTGGAGCGGGAACGTTGTACGATGAGAGGCGTTGCCGCTTGAAACGTGAAAATGCAGCAAAAATATTATTCTTGAAATTCACACTGCCTGTCATTAAGTTTGACATCAGTTTTTCAATTGAATAATAATCCATAACTTTCCAATGGGTGGAGGCTGGGGAAAGTGGTAGGTGGGATGAACAGTGCGATGGGTCCTCGTCCCTCATCCTGGTAACACACTTAGTGCAAAATATGGTTTTAATTAATTTGACCTATTCTTTCATAATAGCTATATAAGTTTAGAATATACTTCATTTAAATAGTATTTATTTAGTAAATACCTTATGTTGAACACAAGTTTTGCAACACACAAATAGCGGTAGCGGTGTATTGCAAAACTTGTGTTCAACATAAGGTATTTACTAAATAAATACTATTTAGTATATATTATGTACCAAGTGTGGCTAAATCGCACTATAGTGGCTAAATCCAGTTAATAATTACGCATTTTTTCCTAGTATATGATAACCGCAACCGCGGTTGGAAAAAATTCGACAACCGCAAACACAACCGCAACCGCGGTTGTGAAAAACCGACCACTCGATCCATCACTACTACCAGGCGTCAAAGTTTCCCTTTTTTTCAATTTGTTTGTTTTTACAACTTATGATTTTATGTTTAATTGTTTATATTTCAGAATTTTTAATAATGGTTTATATACTAGCTTGCTTTTAATTGTTGTTTGGAACTCGTAATTTTGATACCAATTAATCGATTATGGAAGCTAGGCCTAACTCACCATCACCTAGTTGCTCAGTTGGGAGAAGTTCTACAAGAAAAGAAACTGAAGTATGGCTAATTGGGCAGCCCTCTGCAGTACTAAAAACATCCGTATTATCATCAGAGAAGGAAATGATGGCCCTCTTCATGCACTACAGAAATATTAAAAAGCAAGGCATTAGAGAATCATGCTGCTCTACTGCAGATGATGTACCAGCAGTTTGGAAAAATGCAGGAATACCAGCAAAACAGAGAGTACATGTAGTAGATAAAATTCAAGGAATACTGAAGGAATGGCAGCTGCTTAAGAAAAACAAAGCAAACAAATTGAAAAGATTACAAAATTTAAATAATAAAGAAGAAAAATGGAAAGATAAACTGGAAAACTTATCTGACATTGCTCATGAGAATGCTAGGGAGCTTATAAAAATAGAAAATGATAAGAAATTCTTGAAAATGCAACGTGAGAAAGGACGTCATGGAAAAATGGATACCATTGATAAGGCTGTTGCTAAAAAAGAGCAAAGAGCAGCAGAAAAGCAACAACATTATGAAAAGAGGAAAGCAGAAGAAGAGATCAAAAGAAAGAAGAATGAAGAGGCTGTCATACTCACCAGTACATCATCAGAATCATGAAAAGTAAGGTAGGCAAACGTAGAAAATTGTTTGATGATAAATTATTAGGAAGTCTTGATGTTGCAAAATTGAGTGACAGAAATGCGTCTCTAGTTTTAATGCCAACGATCAGACATCGCTTGAATGGGGCATCTGCGAACAAATAAAATGCATGTGTTTCGATACAACGGCAGCCAATACTGGTCCTAGAAATGGTGCAGCTGTTCTTCTAGAACAAAAATTCGACAACGATTTATTGTCATATTTGAAATTATGCTGGAAGCTGTTGTTTCAGTCTTTATCACCATCTTCTGGCCCAGATATAGTCCTTTTTAAGAAGTTCAGATAAAAATGGTCAAGCATTAATAAGGAGGACTACGAAACAGCATTATCAGATCCAGATATCTATGAAAATATTCATGACATCAAAGATGACATAATTATATTTGCAGCAAATCAACTAGATACATTCCAACCAAGAGACGATTACCTAAAACTATTGCAGTTAACAATTATTTTTCTGGGAGGTGAACCAAAAGGTGGAATCAAATTTAAACATCCAGCGGGACTTCATCGGGCTAGGTGGATGGCCAAAATTACATATTCATTAGAAATTTTTATGTTCAAATCTCAGTTCAAAATTTCAGTAAAAGACAAAAAAGGACTAAAAGACATCTGTCTATCTGCTACTCGGTTATATGTAAAGGCATGGTTTACAGCTCCTGTGCCATCTTGCGCTCCTCGTCTTGATCTGGAATTATTACAGAATCTTGTAGTCTACAAACAAATAAATGAGACAACTGCATTTGTTGCTATTAAAAAACTGTTAGGTCACCTCTGGTACCTATCAGAAGAACTGGTAGCCTTGGCCTTTTATGATGATGAAGTGCCTACTGAAACAAAAAACAAAATGGTAAAGGCCTTGCAAAATACAATAGAAACTCTTCCTGCAAAACGGGCTTTTCTAGATCCTGCACTTATTCCAACGAAGAAATTAGAAGATTTTGTCATCAAATACTCAAAGATTCTTTACAATAACAGAATTTAGTTCAAAATTTTTACTCAAAGATGCTAAAGAATGGCATAATGATGAAGAGTATAACTTCGCTAAGAAATCTATCAAACAGTGGAAAGTCGTGAATGATATAGCGGAAAGAGGAGTAAAATTAATGGATGAATATAATAAAATACTAACACATGATGAAGATCAAAAACAATTCTTGCTACAAGTAGTGAAAAACTACAGGGCTGTTTACCCTGATAGAAAAAAAGAAACATTGATGAAGTAAGGACAGCTAATGTCTCAAATATCATGCTAGTTTAATTATGCATGCTTGTGGTTATGGTAGGACCTACGGGGGAGCTTTCCACGTTAAAAAAAAGCAATGCGCCTTACACTGTACCTCCTGGGTGGTGTGGAAAAATTTGACAATCTGAGTCGTTCTGGCAATTTTTAATTGCTGGTAGCAACCCCTAAAAATTAAAAATTTCCTGAAATATTTTAGGATAGTTGTTTTTATGCTGAAATGAACCATTTAAAGGGTTGAACACATTAAAATATAAAAAAATTTTTTTACCCCCATATTTGAATCACCCTAATATATATATTATATATATATATATATATATATATATATTATATATATCGTAAAGAACGACGCTTTGTATAGGAGAATTATCCGCGCAAGATGATCGAAAGAACGAAACAAATGAAAAAATGAGGTAACCACCCGGGAATCGAACCCGGGATCTTCCGATTGCCGGTCAGATATGATAACCATTACACCACGGGCCTCACTCAATCAGATGTCGTAATTCCTCTACATGCGCGCAGAAACCAATGCCCCAAAGGGGCACCTCCCGCATGCCGTAACATTATATACATTATAACTGCAAACACGCAGTATAATTAACGTAAAGAACGACGCTTTGTATAGGAGAATTATCCGCGCAAGATGAGAGCGAAAGAACGAAACAAATGAAAAAATGAGGTAACCACCCGGGAATCGAACCCGGGATCTTCCGATTGTCGGTCAGATATGATAACCATTACACCACGGGCCTCACTCAATCAAATGTCGTAATTCCTCTACATGCGCACAGAAACCAATGCCCCAAAGGGGCACCTCCCGCATGCCGTAACATTATATACATTGGGGCATTGGTTTCTGCGCGCATGTAGAGGAATTACGACATCTGATTGAGTGAGGCCCGTGGTGTAATGGTTATCATATCTGACCGGCAATCGGAAGATCCCGGGTTCGATTCCCGGGTGGTTACCTCATTTTTTCATTTGTTTCGTTCTTTCGCTCTCATCTTGCGCGGATAATTCTCCTATACAAAGCGTCGTTCTTTACGTTAATTATACTGCGTGTTTGCAGTTATAATGTGTATATATGATGGTTCGGGTACGGGGAATGATAAGGGGAATGGGGGGGTGATAAGGGAAAATAAAACAATCTAAAAGTTGTGTGTGTGTGTATATAAATATATATATATATATATAAAGTGCTAAGGTGGAGTAAAAAGTTTGACCTTGGTCAGAATAAACAATTCGGGCGGAAGCAAAACTAAGGTTAACCAAGGTTATGTTGGGTGAGGGAGTGGGGGATAAGATAAAGGGATGGTGATAAGAAAATTAAATGTAAATTATGTGCGCGTGAGGTCATGCTATGAACTTTAGCGACCATCATTTTAATACCAAAAAATTTCAAATAAATACAAACAAACAAACAATTAACCCTAATCTGGCAAATAAATATGTGCGTGATGTCACAGTGTGAACTAGGGGGGGCCACAGAAAACACGATGATAACTAATTCTAAGATGATTCATCCAAGAAGATTTATGATGCATGCAAGGTTACGGCAACCCCATCCTACCATTCGATAATAGTTTACGCATGTAAAATTGCACATAGAAAGCTTAGTGCACTCGGTTGCGAAAAGGAAGCCGCGCGAAAGTGAACCTTTTGTGTATCGTCATAAATTTGTTGAACTAAGGTGCTTTGCTTACACATTTCATTCTGTATGAGAGAAACACAAAGTTGACAGAAAAACTTCACTAAGGTCCACCTGGAAGATACCCTAGGAAAACTTACTTTGTCTCATAAAATCCACAAATGGCGCGGTGAATCATTTCTTTAAGGTCTTGAATGCAGCTAGATTTAACTGCACATGCCTTGGTCTTCACATAGCCCCAGAGAAAGTCAAAAGGTTTGAGGTCAGGTGAACGTAGACGTACATCTCAGCAGGTCCCCGTCGGCCGATCCATCGACCTGGAAACGTGCGGTTGAGAAACACAAGGACTCGAGTTTCATCATAGTCTAATTTAATTAGTTTAGCTATGGTTACATAATGTGGCGGGGCTTCATCTTATTGGAAAAATGCCTCTAACATTTGCAAAAATGCAGCCTCATCGCTGAACCAGACTAGCCAGGTGATTCTGCGTCATTCTCGAAGTGAGGAAGAATCTCATTCCAACGCAGGCTTCCTGATCCTCAGCTTCTAACTTCTTAGTGAGTTGAATCCTGTATGGATGATGTCACGTCGAAGCATCATTTGGTTGGTTGCTGCTGTAGAGAGTACCGAGCTCCAGTACAGCCCATCGGATTGACTTCGTTAGTCTACAAAGGCCGCCTCGATTTGTTCAGCATTTATATAACTTTTTTCCGCATGCGCAGAACATTGGTTGGCCAGAACGGGGAACTAGTTTCTAAAAAGTCAAACGATGCGTAAATGTGTCTGTTGGATAGTCTGGCCAGGAGAAAAAGTTCGGAGGAGTCTGAATGGTAATTGGGTAGCTGTGTTGGTCCTCAGTCATTATGCCACGCGATTTCACGACTTTCGTGAAGTGTTCACCGCCACATGAAGTCGAAACTTAAACAAAACTTGATGAATGGTTTTCCAAATGAAAATACTTTGGTCGTATTAGCTCTTATCGTCAAAGAGAGGATTTTTGAAAATGTAACGTGAACTCTAGAATACCCTGTACAATACAAAAATACGTGTGTATGAATATGTACATGTGTATATAAAAATATGTGCAATGGGGTCTGAATTAAGGTAAATGCAAGTCAAAAATTGTTAATAAAAATATGAGCAAGTCGAAAATCATTATACAGTAAATGAGTAATAACTTGCGCTAGACATATCAAAAGCTTTTGATAGAGTCTGGCACAAATCCTTAATTTCCAAACTGCCCTCCTTCGATTTCTATCCTTTTATATGAACCTTCATCTGATTTCCTTTCTCAACGATCTATAGCTGCGGTTGTAGATGGCCACTAGTCTTCTCCTAAAGTTATTAATAGTGGTGTTCCTGAGGGCTTTCAACTTTCACCAACTCTTCCTTTTATTTATTAATAATTCATTAAGTTGCACTTACTGTCCTATCCACTCTTATGCCGGTGTTTCCACCCTTCACGTCTCCATCCGCTTCCCAAAGTGTTCCTCTCAACAGACACTCCATGCTTCGCGGGAGACGGTTATGGTGCACCTGACCTATGAACTTTCTACTATCTCTGATTGGGGCAGAGAAAACCTTGAAGCTTTCAATGCCTCAAAAACTCAGTTTCTTCAGCTGTCTACTAGTCACAATCTTCCGCGCAACTATCCCTTTATTTTCAACAATACACAACTCAATCCTTCCTCTCTCTTAATATTCTTGGTGTTTCCTTTATCTCGTGAATTTTCCTGGAAAGATTACATATACTCTCTTTCTGAAACAGCTTCTGAGTGGTTAAGCGTGCTGTACCACCTCCGCAGTTTCTTCACCCACATTCATTTGTCTCTGTATAGAGGTCTGCCCCTGTATGGAGTGATTCAACCCACACAGTTCTACTTGACCGGATGGAATCAAAGGCTTTTTGTCTCATCAATTCCCCGCCTCTTACTGACTGTCATCAATCCCTCTTTCTTCGCCGCAATGTTGCCTCTCTTTACTATCGCTATTATAACGGACACTGCTCTTCTGAACTCTCTAATTGCATGCCTCCTCCTTTAAGGAGAGCACCGGTCAACTCTGGAACAACCTTCCTTAATCAATCTTTCTCCCTGTCTATAATCTCTACTCTTTCAAACGCAGTGTCCAGACATCTCGAAAACTTTGGAGCTTCATTTTGGCTCTCTTCTTCGCCTATGAGAGGGGGGCGTTTTTATGGGCATTCACCTTCCTACATTAAAAAAAAACCTGTCAAATGATAAACCCAATGATCAAATAGAAGTATCTTTTCACAGCTGTCGAAAAAAATTTTTTTATCGTCCATAAAACTTTTAATACCTCTCTTTGCAAATTAAGTTGGATACAATTAGGTCAAATTAGATTATACCCTGCTGATTTATGCCAGGCTGGATTAAATTCACTTACCCATTCGGTTACACTAAATCAGGTTAATTTTATTTTTCGTAGTCATCGTCTGGAGAGCTATAAACATTATCGTCTTGAATCATGTTCTGTCAGCAAAATTGCATTTTTCAAAAAAATTCCTGATCTGTAATTACTGTGACAAAGTTTTTCTAGCCTAGTTGGCATTTTTTGTAACTTTATTACAAATATAAACTAGAATTGTTTGTCATTGTGGGTAAATTAATTAAAAAAAAGGGATCTTTTCCGTTTGACTGCCGCCATTGAAACATAAGAGGTGAGTGCCCCCAGCCTTCTTTACTTAGCCTTATAAGGCTAACTAACGAAAATATCACGACCTAACCTAACCAATCGTTACGTCAACTGTACGACCTTGACGATTGGTTAGGTTAGGTCGTGATATTTTTGTTAGTTAGCCTTATAAAGCTAACTAAAGAAGGCTGGAGTTTAATTATGTTTCAATGGCAGCAGTCAAACGGAAAAGATTGTAGTAATGCTTAGTTAAGAATATTGATTTCTGTTTGATTAATTATTAAAATGTTTAATATAAATTATTTACGAAAAATTGTGAAATTGTTTAAAATGGGTACAGTTGGCAGTCCTGAAGAGGAGGCCGAAAGAGCACACTACCCTCAAAACGGAGTCAGTCTTGAGGCAGGCGCGATACGCGTAAGATTCGGAGCCATGTGATCTTAAAAACTAATTGTTTTGTGTCTCTCCGACCTAAATTATTATAATAGAAATTTCATACTCGCATACCCCTAACTTAACTAAACCATTTTCGGACTTAATAAAACGTTCATAAGTGTTGAAAAAGAGTGTTAATGAACCCCCCTTCCCCCTTGCATTAGGCTAACGGTTTTCTGCTACCTCGGCTACCTACCACGCGTTATAAAGTATTGTGGAAATGAGTAAAGGTCTGATGCAGAAGATATATGAACAAGAGGAAATGCCGGAGGAGTGGGGGGATAGTACACTCGTACCTATCTACAAAGAGAAGGGGGACATCCAGGATTGTGGAAATTATAGGGGAATAAAGCTTATGTCACACACGATGAAGGTTTGGGAAAGGATTATAGAGAAAAGGTTAAGAGAAGAGACAACCGTGGGGGAAGAGCTTGGGTTTTATGCCAGGTAGGGGAACAACTGATGCGATTTTTGCACTGAGGCAGTTGATGGAGAAACACCGGGAGCGACAAAAGGGACTGCACATGGTTTTCATCGACCTAGAGAAAGCATATGATAGAGTGCCACGCCAGGAGGTTTGGAGGTGTATGAGAGAGAAAGGTGTGCCGGAGAAGTACGTTAGGTTGGTGCAAAGTATGTATGAAGGAGCAAGGACCCAGGTTAGGAGTAGTGTAGGTGTAACGGAATGGTTCCCCGTGAGGGTTGGTCTACATCAGGGATCTTCTTTGAGCCCGTACCTTTTTGTTTTGATTATGGATGTGTTGGCCCAGGGGATAAAAGATCAATCCCCTTGGTGTATGCTCTTTGCAGACGATATTGTTTGTGCAGCAACAGGAGAGAAGTAGTAGAAAGAAAATTGGAGGAATGGAGGGCTTTTGAAGACAGAGGGTTGAAAATCAGCAGAAAGAAAACGGAGTACCTGAGGTTCTACGAAAATCAAGACTCAGAAATTAGTTTAGAGGGAGCGAGGTTAAAGAGAGTAAGTAAGTTTACGTACTTGGGATCGACAGTGGCTGAGGACGGTGAGCTGGACACAGAAATAACACACAGAGTGCAATCTGGTTGGAAAAATTGGAAGAAAGTTTCAGGGGTGTTGTGTGACCGAAGAATAGGCGCAAGGGTTAAGGGAAAGGTGTATAAGACTGTGGTAAGACCGGCTATGATGTACGGGGCTGAGTCTTGGGCTATAAAGAAAGATCATGAGAAAAGACTAGATGTAACGGAGATGAGAATGCTGAGATGGATGTGCGGAGTGACAAGGTTGGATAGAGTAAGGAATGAAAGGATAAGGGGCACAACAAAGGTTGGAGAAATCTCGAGGAAGATACAAGAAAGTAGACTGAAATGGTATGGACATGTGATGAGAGGGGACGAAGATTATGTAGGTAAGAGAACGATGAATATGGAGGTGTATGGCAGGAGAAAGAGAGGCAGACCGAAGCGAAGGTGGATGGAGAAGGTGAGGGACGATTTGAGGGAGAAGGGTTTGTCGGAGGAAGAAGCCCAGGACCGGGCTGTGTGGAGGAGGCTGGTCAGAAACGCCGACCCCGCATAGAGGCGGGAACGGGCGAAGAGAAAGAAGAAGTACAGAGAAATGCAATAGAGAGCAGAATTTAGAGAAAATAATGAAGTATAGTAAACAATAAAAACGTATTCACTACAAGATCCAAAAAAGTTAAACAATACTCACGCATATTTCTATAAGTTATTAATTCTAGGAGTCAGACACTGTCGCGCTTAAATTACGAAATCAATTTCTACAAGTAGTATGCAGCAATAAGGAAACAATTTGCCCTTGGTTGCTCTTCCTGCATAAAAAAACTAACCTAAAACCTTAGTGTCATCAAATCGAATCACTGTTTTGGCTGCAAATGAGAGTTATTTCTGTTAATTCATTAAAGAGTGAGGTACTGTTTAATGACTAGTTTAACCTAACCTAACCAACCTTTAACTAACCTAATCAGGGCGAACATATCTTCTTTTCGACAATAAAAAGGTTGAGAGATTTACTATACAAATTTTTTAATGTTCCGAAATACAAAAGTGTTACTACCTCGCAAAAAAGTTACCTCACTACATTTGTGAATTATTATACACTCAACCTCGCTTGTGACCAGTTGCCTACGCACATTCACTCACTCTCAAAATAAATTGAATGATATATAAAGTATTTGTTATTTAATTTAGCCTTGAAGTGGGAAGATATGTTTGTCACACTTTAAGGTTAAAATCTACTAAATTACCTTTTGACCTTTATGTATTTCAGCGTACATCAAAATGTAACCAAAAATTTCCGCTCGTTTGCCAATTAATCTGTTCATACTTTATTATATGTCTCTCAGATATGAAACTTATACCCAGTCCACGGGCTGGGTATAATGCTTCTTTAAATGAAAACTATATCCGTAGCCACGTTGAGGCAGACGAGGCGGCCGCCTCGTCTGGCTTAACGGACATTTTGGATCAATGAGGAAATTGAATTTCAAAGGAAATCTGAGGAAATTGACAGAAATAGGATTTTACCCGTCTCGTACAAATTATATTATTAATTATTAATTTAATAATAAATAATTATAATTAATAAAATTATATATAAAATAATTAATAATTTATTATTATTAATTATTAAGTACAAAAATTCGATTTTACCTAGAGTCGTACAAATCCAGCGCTCTTTAGCGTTTTTTAGGCAAAAGTTATTATTGTCCAATTCACCCTCTGTCACCATACGCTCACAGTGCATGATTTTGTGCTAGGATTAAAAAAATCTTCTGAATGAGCATGGCCCCGGACCCCCTAGTAGGGCTATTTTCGCCTCGTCTGTTTTTAAGCTCTGGCTACGGCCTTGAAAACAAACACCGAAACGAAAACGGAAATTTTAACTGAAACAGTTTTTTTGTGCGCATCCATACTACTTTTACCCAATTTTGTAAACACTGAGTGTACATTTTCTGTAGTGAAATTTTAAGGTAAACTAAAAAATTCTAAGCAACCATTATAAGCAGGGTTCAGTTGATATTTCATTTTAATTTAGGTATTACTAATTTCTTATATATTAAAAAAACTACAGAGAATTTAAGAATTCCAACTTCCTTTTTGAACTAAATAGGCTAAATTATTCCTAATTAAAATAAATTAATTCGTAATGGCTGAGGTATCGTACAAATTTAACCAGGAAATTAAATAGGTATAAGTAGTAAGTTATTTTACTAAATTAACAAATAGGTCTACGTCTATTGCAAGAACAAAAATAATTTATACCCAGACTGGGTACAGAAAATAGCCCTGCTATGAAAATCTTGCCTCCTATAGCAGTGGTTCTGAACTCCCGCGTCGCGACCCAAAATTGGGTCACCAAGCCATTTTGATTGGGTCATTGACTCATTGTCATTTATATATGTTATCCCTTATCATTTTACCATTATTTTATTATCTATTACGAGCGAACTATTTGAAAGCATGAGTCGTCGAGCTAGCTCCGCGACCAGAATTTGGGTCGCAGCCTAAAAAGCTTAAGAACCACTGACCTATAGGTTAGTCTGAATATATTTTGTATTTTAGTTTTTATATTTTATCTAATTATTATTATAATTATAATTGGTTATTAGGCTATAATGATATCTGAAAAAAACTTTTTCAAAGCTTTGGACTGGCCTAGCTGGACAAGTTATCCAGGTACACAAGCAAAGTTAACCTAGGCCCAGACCTAGATCCGAAGTAAGTTTACTTTCTCAATAGCTCCTTTGTCTTTTAAGACAATAAACTCAAAGAACAGTGTGCCTATAACTCTAAGTTTGTAGTTATCGATACGCAATGCCCAAATGAAAGAAAAATTACTAAAATAGTACATCCATTTTATCAAACATGGACTACAGAGTTTCGTTTTCAATTTCCGAAACGGTTAATGGTTGGTGGTATTTCCTTGGAGACAGTTCTGGAAACAATTCGTTAACGGTGTTTCAGTTACCAAACTGTCTTCACTGGAGGCAGTTTTGTAAACTATCGGATAGTTCCAGTTTTCGTTTCCCTAAAATTGCCAAGTGTGAATCGGTTATTCGAATTCTATGTACAGGGTGAGTCAAAAGTCTCCATACATAGGTAAAATCGTCATGATAAATAAATGATTATTTACTTTTTATTTTTTTGCAGGTGATGTGCTGAGATGCCTTTGTCCTAAGAAGAGCGTATAGAGATAATTCTTCTGGCAGGATCAGGAAGCTGTCGCAAGGTTGCCGAGGATTTTAACATGAGACACGCCCGCGGCACGCACATCACACACGACACCGTTGCCAAACTCATTGAGAAGTTCAAGAAGACTGGAAGTGTTGCAGACCAACCGAGAAGTGGCCGTCCACGAACAGCCGCCAATGAAGGCACAGCGACCATGGTGCTGGCAGCGTTCGCAGAGTCCCCAAAAAAGCACTCGATGGATGTCTGCAGAATGCGGTGTCAGCCAAAGGAGTATCATCCGCATTATGAAAGAGCACAGATGGCATCCATACAAAATGCAAATGTTGCAGTATCTTAGCGAAGACGACCCGGACAGGCGGCTGGAATTCTGTGGATGGGCAAGAACAAAAGTGGACGAAGACACGGAGTTCTCGGCTGGCATCCTGTTTTCAGATGAAACCAATTTTTATGTTCATGGAGAGGTTAATCGTCAAAACGTACGTTATTGGAGTGATGACAATCCGCACTGGATGAATCCCTCAAAGACGCAAGGCGCTGGAAAAGTGATGGTGTGGTGCGGGATACGGGGCAACACAATTGTTGGCCCTTTTTTCATTGACACCAATCTGAATTTCGAAATTTATCTAAACATGCTGCAACACACAGTCATGCCGTCCCTGCTGAACGAGGACGGGGGATTTCCAGCGTACTTTCAGCAAGGGGGGCCACCCCATTACGATATCTGCGTGCGCCAGTGGCTGGATCAGCAGTTTCCGGGTCGCTGGATTGGCCGCCGTGGTCCCGTGGAGTGGCTTCCGAGGTCCCCAGACCTCACCCCCCTTGATTTTTACTTGTGGGGCACTTGAAGGCCATGGTGTACCAGGTGAAAATACAAAACACGGACCACCTGAAGGAACACATTCGTCATGCGTGTGCACGCATAACACCAGACGTGTTAACGCGAATTTGCCATGACTGGGGGGGGGAACGCATCCGTATGTGCATTCAGTGTAATGGTGCCCACGTAGAGCATATTTTGTGACTTACAAGTGATTTCATAATAAAGTGACCATTTTGCCTATGTATGGAGACTTTTGACTCACCCTGTATATATACACGGTATTACGAGTGTACGTCAACGGAAGAATATATATGACGTCACATCCTGAGTTGCCAAGTTTTAAATATCGAATACAGGACAGCGAAACTTCGATTAACGCTCGTTTTCACATTCTACGAGTCTACGCTTAAAGATATGTACCTCTTCACTTAAAAAAATGCCACTACAGTTATCTGGAGTTCACTTTTCATTGCGTCCCGTATACGCTTCATATGGGACGCTATCTAAACAGATAAAATATGGGACATCCCGTGGAATAAGGGACACCTGACAGCCCTATCACAACCGCACTTTGGGTAAAGCCTAACCTAGCTTTTACCGCTCTGGAAGCAGTGGCGGATCGTGGGTCTTTGGTGCCCTGGGAAACTTGTCAGACTTGGCGCCCTCATGAGAGGCCTAAAAGAAGAAACAAATAGACAATAGTTGTTTATTTATTTCAAAACAATTCTCCTGGCTTTCAATATATATATATATTTGTTTATTTACGAATCCTGTTTTATTTCAAAACAATTCTCCTAGCTTTCAAAGCCGCAAACGCAATCCATTTTCGGCGTCTCCCACGAGCCAGCGTCCGGGGAATGGTTCCCCCTCATGCACCCCCCTCAGGCCGCCAGTGTCTGGCAGTATTTCCAAGCATGTTTTACAAACTACAGTTAAACCTCTTAATAACGACACTCCACTATAACGAAACCTCTCTTTACCGAACACCTTGGTCATTTCGAAAAACCTCTCTTTATCGAAAATGTTTCGTTATAAGGAGGTTTTTTGCTAATTCAGCCTGAGCTGCACATGTTCGTCTCTACCGCCATTTCCCCAATCAAGAAAGTAAGCGGCATGCTGATTGGCTGATGCCTTAAAGCTGATACGTAATTGGTTAAAATGTTTCGCCCTCACGGAGAAATACTTTAAAAAAGTTAAAGTACTTTTAAGTAATGCATTTAATATACTGTATAAGACAGTACTAAATAACATACATGATATATGTATAAATAACTAATAAGGGTCTAAATAGATCATTAAAATATACACTACAATATCGCCAAAGGAAAACTTCTTTATAACGAACAACCTCTCTACGACGACAGCAATTTTGTTGATATATTTCGTTATAAAGAGGTTTTACTGTATACATTTTTCGAATCACTTTATTTGAAATTATTTCTCTGAAGTGTATTAATTGTTTGTTTAGAATAACAAAAGCTGTTATGGACAAACCAATTATGTATTTGCTCATGTTGAAATATCTTATTTTCATGAGCGGATGTAGGGGGTCGGCCAAAGACGCCATGCCCCCCAAACCTGATAAAGGTAGGCTAACACCACTTCACCCCCCTCCCCCGAAGGCCACGTAAAATACCTTTTGTTACTCTTTCACTTTTTTCATGTTACCTACAATAGTTCTTTATATATCTACCTGCTTTTTTTCTATTTACCTGAAATTCGTACAATGATCACTTGTGTCTGCGTGGATGTGATGTGTTTATGTCCCAATATTTTAGAACATTTCTTGCGATTTTCATCTTTTTTAGGATGGATAAAGTGACACTGGGTAATTTGACTTGGCAATTCTGACCCGAAATACTGTTGACTATTTTCGCTGTGTCCAGTCAGATTTGTCCCTAATCGACTTGTCTTTGTCACGACGCAAATCCCCTGTGCCTTGTTTGTTTGTTGTACTACACCATGGCTTCCACTTTTATTCAGTAGCTATTTTTCTCGAGTTGGACCTTCCCTCGCAAAAACCCTGGCTGCTCCTTTGCGTAACGAGTCTAAATTGAACTCAATATCGAAGGTCATAAGGCATTGGAATGCCAGTGATTGTCCTTACTCCTGATAAACCAATGATATTTGTTGTTGGCTTGATGCTTTAAGGTTAGTTTGGGTTGCATTAGATTTGCCCCCACTCCCCCCAAACGTGGGGGCTAGATGTTCCAGTAGTTATTTTTACTATCTAAAAACAAAAATGTCAGAACTTTGTTTCATCGCATAAACGTGTTCATAGTCTTTCCAAACTCTCTTGATATAATTTGGTTACTTCTAAACGGCTAATAATATACAATTATATGTTAATAGTACTTCTATATTAACCTAACCTATACTTAACCTAACTGAACCTTAGCTAAACCAAAGAATATTAGTGCCGGCGGGCAATATATACAGTGGCGCTCATAAGTTTTCGTACAGAGAAATATTTCAGTTATATTTGTCCTTAACTTTTGTATCATGCATAGAATAGTTATCAAAAATTAACCAAAGTTAACCATTCATTTGAAAATCTTTAACAAATAAAAAATTAGTTTAACACCAACATATAATTCAAAACATCAAAGAATTCGAAGGGAAAAAAAAAAAAATTGCAATTTTTAAGTTTTCGTACATTTATTTACAAAATTACTTAATACTTTGTGTGTTCAGCTTCTGATTGAACGACTTCACTGATTCGTTTTCGATATTTTTCTACAAGATGTCGACATTTCGGTAGAAATTTTAGCCCATTCTTCTAAAGAAAATGGTTGCAATTCATTTAGATTCGAAGGGTTTCTCTTGCGGACACCTTTTTCTCAAATCAAATCATAAATTCTCGATTAAATTTAGATATCGGCTTTAACTAGATCACTCGAAAAGCTAGAAATTTTCTTTTGTTGAAGTCATTTCATTCTCTTATTTTTACGTTTTGGTCATTATCTTGTAGCAGTACCCAATTGCGACCCATTCGCAATTCCCGAACTGAAGGCAATTCATTTTATTCTAAAATTTCCTGATATTTTTTCGAATTCAAGATTCCAGTGATGACGACAAGCTTTCCTTGACCAGAAGCACTAAAGCATCCCCAAGGAGGCAAACTATCACGACCATGTTTAATCGTAGGAAGGATGTTTTTTTTTTCCTCGAAAGCAGTAGTTGATTTTTGCCAAACATACCGTTGCTTGTTGTTCCCGAATAATTCAGTTTTGGTCTCGTCTGTCCAGAGAACTTTCTTCCAGAATGCAAATTCATCATTTTGATGATCCTTGGCGTACTTTAAATGAGCTTCTTTGTACGCTTTTCGTAGCAGAGGTTATCTTCGTGTAGCCCTTCCATGCAGACCACTCTTTCTCAATGTACGTACAGTAGACGGATGGACATCGATTTTAGTCTTAATGTTTGTCAAATATGACCTGCAATCACACTCGTGGATTCGCAGCAGCCATTCTTTCAGTCCCTCTAGCTGTACGTTCTGAAATCTTGCAAGGTCGTCCACACCTTGGTAGAGTTTTGAGTATTCCAAAGCTTTTCCATTTCTTTATAGCCCCCAACAACTGTCATACATGGAATTCGAAGTTTTCCTATAACTCTTTCCAGACTCGTGTGCAGCAATAACAGATATCTTAAGATCTGTAGACAGCTCTTTACTACGACCACCCATAGTTTACTAATGACTTGTACAGTCATCCGTCTTTCATGAAGACTCACAGAGAAAATTCTAGAAGTCAGACTTGCCAAGTCTCTAATCAATAAACAGCCAACTACTGATAAAATTTTTAATTCTTCAAGCCAAAGGTAGACAAATAAAGTACTAAATAATTTTGTAAATAAATGTACGAAAACTTTTGCATTTATATTTTTTTTTTTATTTTCCCCAAATTCTTTGAAGGTTTACATTATACATTGGAGCTAAACTACTAGCTCGTAGTTTTTAATTTGTTAAATTTTTCTAAACGAAACGTAAACTTTTCATAACTATCCTATGCATGGTACATTGGTACAAAAGATAAAGACAAATATAACTCAAATATTTCTCTGTACGAATACTTATGAACGCCACTGTAATTTAGGGCGGGTCGTACTCGGGTGACAACATGAATCTGAAGGAAATCCTACCATCAGGGGTGTCTAAATTATGTGTTTTTACATGGGGAATTCAAATATGAGCTTATTTTTTGGATAGGATAACTCTAACCTACATCATTTTGTATTTCTAAATTGCCAATTTTACCCTTTTGAACCCCTTTATAATATATTAAAAGATATAAGGTAAATCATTTATATTGACAAGGCCAAATCAACTTTACATATATTTATTAATAGGTGAACTGCATGTATATCACTGGATATAATTACAAAGATCATTCTCCTGACATCTTGAACTTTGCCAGGTTGCACAAATCCTGCTTTGACTCAGACTTGGACATCAGCTTCCTGCTGGTCTCCTGAGCCCTGATCCCTCCATCCATCTTTTCCTGTGAGAAGTACTTAGCAGAAGCCTCAGTCACCATTTTAACAACCCTCTCAATGCTTTGTGTGTGGCAAGGCCAGTTGCGCACCTCCATGGGGTGTTGAAGAAGTTTTTCACCTCTGAGGTGCTTAGAGAGCAGGTGAGAGGGCTCTGACACACCTTCTGACCAGCTGATCAAGTCACCGATGCTGGAAGCATCACAATTGATGTCAGGTGTCCTTCTGCTCCTAACAGAGGAGTCCCCCAGCTGAGTGTCCGGGTCCCCTCTCCCCTGATGGCCAGGATTCTCTCCACCCCTTCAATCCTCTCCTTCTGATCCTCAGAGCAGAGTAGTGTTTGGAGGATGACTTCACTGTGGGCATACCAAGCAGATCTTCTCACAGTTGGCATCACAATATCCAGCACCTCCTTTCTCTGGGACTTGAGGCAGTCCAGCTGAAAGAGGATGTGCCTAGGCCCTTCGATCCAGGAGTGCTTGACCTTCACGTTGAACCAACATGGGTAATACACTCCAATGATGAATTCCACAATCTTCAGGTTCTTTCCCTTTAAGTCCGTGCTTTGACACCCAGAGCCTGAGAAGTCTGTTCGCTGTGGTGAGCCAGCGGCTGTGGTTTACTGGTCCTATCTCTAACAGAGCCAGCCCTGCAGGAAGTACTCCATCCCTGACTGCACAGACAATTTTATAGCCATAGTATTGATCAGTTGAGAGATCTTGAATGACCTTGTCAGGAAGCTTGATCAGTGGAGGGCCAACAGAGATTCGGGTGAAGTTTGGATTGATATCAAAGTCTGTAGCAGAATCAAGGAGCTTTCCTATTGGCCCGGATAATTTTTTGTCTGACAGAGTAGGGCCATCAAGGTCAACAATGAGATGGCGCAGGGGAAGTTCAACAGTGTGCAGTGCAGGTTGCACACCAACCAGACCAGCTTTCTCCCTAGGTGCAGCTCCAGCTTCCGCATTACTCCAGCTTTCACACCAGTGTTGACATTTGTTGAGTCTCCTCCAATGGCCAACAAGGTCTTATCATAACCCCTCTCTTTCAGCCAGGCAAACAGGACCTTAGCAATCTTCTCCGCATGTGACTCCTCTTTAGTTGCTTTCTCTGGGGTAAAGTGGAACAGATAGTAACTGCCAGGCTCACTAACACTACTATAGTGTTCTTCCTTGATCTTTGCGGGAAAAGATTGGTCACTGCCCTCAGCTTCCATCATCACATTGGTCAGGTCAATCCGCCCATCAAAGAGGATGCAAGAGATCCCCCCTCCTCCTGCACTTCTTCTCGAACTGTTCCCCCAGCTCTCTCATCAACTTCTGTGCTCTCTTGACCTTGCTCTTATCAATCACTTTACTTGTATTGTCTTCTGTGATGATTCCTGCGTCAATCAGAGCTGCTGTTGCTATCGCTGCAGTTGGCCTCAGCCCTATACCATACCTTACACTAGCAAGGGCAATGTTTTGAATCTCATCATAGTTTTTCTGTACCTTTGCCGAAGCTGCTGGCTCAGGGTCAGTTTGAGGGAAGAGCTCAACTTCAGGAACAAACTCATCTTCATCACCACTTCTCTCCAATTCCAGATCCTCATCACCATCTGCCAAAAATCTCTTAACATCCTTCCTGGCTGCCTTCTCTGCTACTGGTAAAATAGCTTCATAAATCATGAGTCACTTCAATTATTTCGCAAAACGTTTTAGAATGTTCTGAAACGTTACATTCTAGCCTCTGAGAAAGGTGGCTCAGAAAATGGCCTTATGCGTGCCAGAAAACCGTCAAAATATTTCATATACCAAACTGTATGATAATTACAATTAAGTGGAATGGCACACCTTTTTATTTGAGTATTTAAATATTATTATTATTATATGAATTACATTATATGTGTTTATATGAATTAGTTAGAACAATGCTCTATGAGAGATAACGTGAGCAGCCATGATAGAAAACGTGAGAAGACATATTCTGGGGTAACTACAATAGTAAAATAATCAACAATTTAATAATAATCAACTGCAAAATGATGTAGGTTAGGGTTATCAGAATTAAATATTTTCTTCAGAATTGTGTTCTATACACAAAAATATGTCATTTCAACACCCCTCTCCATTGATTTAAAAAAAATGCATAGTATGACCCGCCCTACCACTGTATACATATTAAAGGAATCTGTGTAATTAGGGATTTCATGAAATCCCTAAAATGTTCAGGAGTTTCATGAAGGTTAAGGGGTGATATTTTCGTTAAACCTACTGGAAAATTATTAAATGCCCGGTTAGGTCAATTGTACGCCCTTGACGATTGGTTAGATTAAGTCTTGGTATTTTCGTTAAAACCAATGAAAACAGCACGACTTAACCTTACATGAAATCCCTGAACATTCCGCTTGAAAAAAGGGCACTTGCAAAGAATTGATGGGGGGGGGGGTCCAAACGTCGCCGACTCCCCCCACCTTCTAGATCCGTCTATGCAACAGCAGAAAAAATTGGAAACTGTGTCCGGTACAAAACAAAAATGTAATATATACTGACTTCGCTAAAGGCTTCGATAAATGTGACATGGAATTATAGCATACAAACTTAAGAATACAGGAATTACTGGAAACCCAGGAAGATGGATATTTAATTTCTTGACGCAAAGAACACGAAGAGTAATAGTTAATGGAATTAAATCCAGTACAGTATTAGCTCCCTCGCTGTTTATAATAATGATTGCGGACATTTTAATGACAGTATCATGTTCCGCGGATGATACAAAGATAAGGGAGGAAATATCGAACGAAGGTGACAGAAAAATTACAGAATGACATTGACACATTATTATTTAAGTGGGCAAAAGACAACAATGTGAAGTTTGATGAAATAAAAACTTCAACTTCTGAGATATGGTAATAACAACGTGTTACAGAATGAAGGGTATAAAATTCTGCAAGTCCAAACAAATAACACCAAACCCATAAGTCAGAGATCTTGGAGTAATAATGTCGTCGGCAGAACTCAGAGAGCACTGTAACATTAAAATTACAACTGCGAGAAAAATAATAGGAATTATTTGGAGGAGTTTCCACAGCAGAAAAGCAAACATCAGGCTAAAATTATGATGGAAGAGTTTAGGCCTACCAATAATTGATTATTGCTCAGTAGTCAGTACTCACAAGTACATACAGAAAACCAGAAAGCGAGACATTGCAAGCAATGAAGCAACATAAAGGACTTTTACGCCTAAGATTGAGGAAAAGATAGATGAAAACTACTGGTCTCTTCTACAATCCCTGAAACTCTACTCCGAGGAAAGAAGACGCGAGCGGTACACAATAATATACATAAGGAAAATACTCGAGGGTTTTGTCCCTAACCTTAGAAACGAAACAAACACTGGAATGAGAGAAGAGGCAGATTTTGTACTGTCCCAGCTGCGGCGGGACAGGGAGGTATGAAAACTTGGATGGAAAACACCCTCGGAATACAAAACCCAAAACTTTTTAATGTTCTGTCCAAAGAAGTGATGAACCTCCAGCACACTGACCTGAATAATTTCAAGAACCAGCTGGACAGGTTCGTATGCAAAGTCCCTGACCATATATATATATATATATATATAATATATATATATATATATATATTGTGTCCGTAAAGTCATGGTGGGATTTTGAATAGCTATATTATTGCAACGAAACATGATAATGAGATGAAAAAAAGGCAAATTGAAGAACAACTCTAAAAGAATAACTTTATTTAACGTAGTTCGATATGGGCTCCTCTGGTAGCCCTGCAGACATCTAGGCGGTGATTCAATTCCAGCCACACACGCCCAAGAACATCAGGAGTGACGGACGCGATAGCTTCCGTGATTCGCTCGTGCAAGTGATGAATATCCCTAATGGGTACACTGTACACGCTTTGCTTGACGTAACCCCACAAATAAAAGTCCAAAGGTGTCAGGTCCGGAGGGCGTGGAGGCCATGGCTTCCATCCTCCTCTTCCTATCCATCTCTGTGGAAATTTTTCATTAAGGAATTCTCGAACAACGTTGGCATAGTACGGAGGAGCACCATCTTGCTGAAAGATGACATTATCATCAATAAATTGGGGTACTGCAAAATGTTCCAACATAGCGAGGTAGTTGTGTGACGTCACAGTGGGTTCCGCGAAGAAAAATGGGCCAATCACTCGATCTCGTGCTAGAGCACACCACACATTAACTTTCGGGCTATTACGCTCATGTTCAACATAGGCATGTGGACAGCCTAGACTAACTACGAGATAAAGGTTAAGCTTAGCCTAGACTAACTACGAGATAAAGGTTAAGCTTAGCCTAGACTAACTACGAGATAAAGGTTAAGCTTAGCCTAGACTAACTACGAGATAAAGGTTAAGCTTAGCCTAGACTAACTACGAGATAAAGGTTAAGCTTAGCCTAGACTAACTACGAGATAAAGGTTAAGCTTAGCCTAGACTAACTACAAGATACAACTTTGAGAGTTGTTCTTAAATTTGGCATTGTTTCATCTCATTATCATGTTTCGTTGCAATAATATAGCTATTTAATATCCCACCATGACTTTACGGAAACACATCACCACCTAGATGTCTGCAGGGCTACCAGAGGAGCCCATATCGAACTACGTTAAATAAAGTTATTCTTTTAGAGTTGTTCTTCAATTTGCCTTTTTTTCATCTCATTATCATGTTTCGTTGCAATAATATAGCTATTCAAAATCCCACCATGACTTTACGGACACACTGTATATATATATATATAATTTTCCTTTTTTAAAATTTAGTTGGTTGGCGTTTCTTTTCAAAAATTCTCAGTAAATATTTGGATAAATTTTTGAACCGAAAAAAAATGCTGCGCCAGTTGTACGATGTTTAAAATTATGCTGATTTATCCTTCTTATTTGCATGAATTTTCAAACACCCGAATAGTTGAGAGGTCAATTCCTCGCTTTATGTTGTTATACAGAGTGTCCCATAAGTCCAGTCTCAGAGGAAAATTTATTTTAAATTAAATTTACAAAAGTAATACATTAAAACTAAAAGGCGGAGGTCTTTTTCTTAGGAGTGTAACTCACTTCCATATTAACCATTGCGTATTATTCTACCTGTAACAAAAAAAAAAGGTCCCAAAACAAGACGTCAATTTGAACATTTGTTTTAGTTCTACTGTATTACTTTTGTGAATTTAACTCAAAATAAAATTTCCTATGAGACCGGGCTTATAGGATACCCTGTATAAGCTCTAGCAATAAAATTTTAACGTATGATAACATTTCATATTTTCTCTCTCTCTCTCTCTCTCTCTATATATATATACAGTATATATATATATACTGTATATATATATATCCTGTTACCGATTAGATAACTGTCTGTACTTACCAGTCTTTTTTATATAGATTAAGGGTCAGATGCCTTTTACTAGCACCATGCTAGGACAGATCCATTTAATAATATATATAACCTTTGGTTAGCTTCCGCCCGAATTGTTCATTCTGACGAAGGTCAAGCTTTTCACTCCACCTTAGACCTACAGTTTAACGTGGAATCCGAACCACGCCCCATCAGCAGCCCAGCGTCTTAACCACGAGGCCACCTAGGGTAGTTACGTATTAACTACTGTTTACAGTTCTTGACGTAGTCTGTAATTTACAGTTTTGTATACTTTTTACCCTTTATACGATTTATTTAGTTACAGTTAATGTACTGTAAAACTAGCTTTTATCGGTACACTTTTGTAGAAAATATCCACAAAACTTCTACTTTACATATTTACAACTACTTTATAATAATTAGTAATGGCGGCCAGAAACTGGCACAGCGATCAGGCCTACTAATGAGGTCTATTGTTATAACTCGTGTATTATGATACTAACACCATCGGGAATCGAACCCTCGACCTCTATGTATGGAAACGGTGTTACTGAGCTTGCTTCGCAACAATTTAAGATTCTTTTTGGATAGCTTATGTAAACCAACCAAAACATTTGTCTTTAGTCAATTGATAAAAAGTAAATATTTTTGCTTCGTAGAAATAATCGCCGTAGACACACCTCTGTCATGACGTCATATAGGTTACAATTACTGAAACTTGTTTCTATGGCAACCGTATGTAAAGGAAAACTTTAAAAATGCTGTGGAGGGTCTGCTTTACTGTTGTGAAACACAAAAAAGCCTATACGATTCACTCATTTGGACAGAATTTGATATAGTTGACCCGATTCGTTTAGTGGTGTAGTGGTTAGCGTCGCTGACTACGAATCCATCGGCCCCGGGTTCGAGACCCGACGGCAGCCGTCGCGCAGCAAAACCCAGCTGTTCATCCTTCCACACAATAAAAAAAAAAGTGGTTGGTAGATAAATGGGTACCCTAGGTGGCCTAGTGGTTAAGACGCTGGGCTGCTGATAGGGCGTGGTTCGGATTCCACGTTAAACTGTAGGTCTAAAGTGGAGTGAAAAGCTTGACCTTCGTCAGAATGAACAATTCGAGCGGAAGCTAACCAAAGGTTAACAAAATATAGATGTAATACATACTGACTAAATGTGACCATAGAATTATAGCACACAAACGTAAGAATACAGGAATTACTGGAAAGCTAGGAAGATTGATATTTAATTTCTTGACGCAAAGAACACAAAGAGTGGTAGTAAATGGAGCTACATCTGAAGTCTCAGAAGTCATGAGCTTTGTCCCACAAGGGACAGTGTTAGTTCCCTCGCTGTTCATAATAATGATTGTAGATATTGATGCAGATATTAATGACAGTATTGTATCATATTTCGCGGATGACACAAATATATGTAAGGAAATATTGAACGAAGGCGACATAAGAAAATTACAAAACGACATTGAAACATTATTCCAGTGGGCAGAAGACAACAAACAATATGAAGTTCAACGAAGAAAAATTCCAACTTCTAAGATATGGTAATAAAAAGGAGCTGCAGAATAAAGGGTACACTAAATCCACAAGTCAGGGATCTTGGAATAATAATGTCGTCGGATGCAGAATTCAGAGAGTACAAGAACATCGAAATTACAACGGCTACAAAAATAATGGGAATAATCTGGAGGAGTTTCCGCAGCAGAAAAGCAAACATCATGCTCAAATTATGGAAGAGTCTAGTCCTACCGATAATTGAGTATTGCTCAGTACTCGCAAGTATCATACATACAGAAAACGAGACATTGCGAACATTGAAGCTATACCAGTGGTGGCGAACCTATGGCACGCAATAAAATTTGCCTGGCAAGCCTAAGCATAGAAATTGTTATCCAAAAATTGAGTATGAAATAATAGACTTAATGTTTACAATTTGGTGTAATATATATAAACTTTGGTGGGCACGCGAATTTTTTTTTTATGGTTTACATGGTTTTCTTTGGCACGTGACTGTAAAAGGTTCGCTACCCCTGAGCTATACAAACAACTTTTACGTCTAAGATAGAGGAAACTAAATATGAAAACTACTGATCTCGACTACAATCCCTGAAACTCTACTCTCTCGAAAGAAGACGCGAGCAGTACACAATAATATACATATGGAAAATACTTGAATGCTTTGTCCCTAACTTTAGAAATGAAATAGAAACAAACTGGAATGAGAGAAGAGGCAAATTTTGTACTGTCCCAGCTGCAGTGGGACAAGGGGCCATGAAAACGAGGATGGAAAATATATTCAGAATACGAGGCCCAAAGCTTTTCAATGCCCTACCAAAAGAAATGAGGAATCTCCAGCACACCGACCTGAATAACTTCAAGAACCAGCTGGACAGACTCCTGTGCAAAGTCCCTGACCAGCCATGCGTGGCTGGCTACGAGGGCAGAAAAGGATCAGACAGCAATTCTCTCCTTCACCAAATCCAGCAAATGAGGTTTTAAATCTACAGGGTGTCCCATAAGTCTGGAACCATAGGGTAAAATAAGTAATTCATGTTTTTTCGTTTATGCAAGTGCCCATGATGTCTTTCAGTAAGGAAGAACGCATCCAGGTAATTCCAGTGGTGTAGTGCTGTGGGAACGCGTGAGAACGGCGTCCCCTTACTTTTTTTGGTAGACGGAACGGCGTTCCCTCACTATTTCAAATAAATCCGAACTTACAAATCTCTAACGTCATGAAATTTTAATTCCCACCCCTAGAAGAAATATGAGAAAGAATCATTAACTGCTTCATTTCTTTTAGCTTCGACTGAGGCAATGCTAGCCTATAAAGATCTGGTGAAACAGTCACCACGGCGTACCAGTTGTTAACTTTTTTTTAGTTAATCATTCCAGTTGTTAGCTATTTTTATTGATCGTACTGGATGTCGTATATCTAATGACACTGGAAATACTGCATCTTCAACCTTGGAATATATCCTAATATCCAGTGCATATGACCTCAAAATATCCCTGAAATTGGTCAGATTTCAAAAGATTTCCCGGGGGCTTACAGTGCCCCCGGACCCCCAACTGTATGGGCTCGCCGCGCTCGCCATTGTCCCCCCCGCATCTGAGCAACACTTTCAAAATGCGTTCCCTCACTTCTTTATTTAGCACTACACCACTGGGTAGTGGGTAATTCTGATCGTAGGAAATCGGAGTCAGAGGGAGGTCGCTGAGGAATTTAACAGATTGCATCCGGACTGCGCGCCGACAACACACAGCTGTGTCGGCAAACTTGTAGCAAAGTTCAGAGAAACGGGATCCATAGGAGATAACCCACGCAGTGGACCTCCAAGGACATCCACCGGCGATGACACAGCCGCTACCATTCTCGCTCATTTCACAAACAGTCCCCAAAAGTCTCTTCGTCGTTTTTATTGTCGTTTTTATCATTTTGCCCTATGGTTCCAGACTTACGGGACACCCTGTATATATATCGGGTGGCCACAAAAAAAACTTTACTTAATTGAAAGTTTAATAACTGCAACAATTCAAAACTTATGCGATTGAGATTTTGCACACATTAACAGATGCATATAATCTATAATTGCTAGAATTTTCAAATATGTAGGTTCTATAGTTTTGTTACAGTGAACAATTTAAAAGCATATGTCTAAAAATAGCATGCCTGGTGTGCATCTGACACGTACGTGCGCTAGCGTAGGCTAAACCTAATGTAGCGTAGTATGACACGCGCGCTGGCGTAGGCTAAACCTAATGTGAATTTGCTTTCTTTTATTTTTCCGCTAAAACCCCGCCAGCATGACGTTAAGTAAAAGTGATAAAGCCATCATAGAAGCATGTGTCATGGAAAAAGGTTGGAATGGAAATAGGATTGTCCGAGAATTCCCCGCAAAGAACTGGACTCGTCAAAGTGTTTATAACTTAATAAGAAAGATAAAGGATACTGAATCAACAGCTAGAAAACCCGGCAGCGGCAGGCCCAAAAGTGTTTCAACAGAAGAAAATAAGGCTGCCGTGGAGGAACTGATTCAATCCCAGGAGAATACACCAGGAACTCATCGCTCGCAGAGACAGATTGCGTACGACCTTGGGATTTCTCGCTCCTCTGTACAAGGGATTGTAAAACGTTTGAAATTGAAGGCCTACAAGAGAATTCGAGTTTCTCGGCGTGATCAGAATGTAAGACAGCGTAGAAAGACCCGCTGTAAATCCCTATATGAACGCTACTCAGCTGAAGACGTGCAAAAAGTTGTGTTTACAGACGAAAAGGATTTCACGTTGGAGGTGGCCAAAAACAGGCAAAATGACAGGGTTTATGGTTCAAGGAAAAAAGACATTCCTCCCTCCAGGCTTTATCATGAAACCTCACGATTCAGCAGAAAAGTAATGGTATCGGCGGGAATTTCATGGAAGGGGAAAACACGAATTCATTTTATTGCCACAAACGAAACTAAAGTTAACTCTGAGCGCTACATCAACCTGTTAGATAATGGGTTACTTCCTGATTGTCGTCAGCTGTATCCTGATGAGGCCTACATTTTCCAGCAAGATGGGGCACCCGCCCATGCTTTTTGACCTGAAAAAGCCGAAAATCACAACTATTTTGACCTAGGATGTTGGGAAGCATTGCCGCATGGAGCTTTAAATTTTCTGCCTTAAATCGGCCAAAGCGCCAATTCCGGGGTCCCTTGAATTATGTTTTGCACTTTAACTTTTGATCTAAACAAGATAGAGCAACAAATTAGGTATCAAATGAAAGAGCATAAAATTAATAAATAATAATAATAATAATAATAATAATAATAAATAAATAATAATAATAATAATAATTATCTATCATTTTTCAGGAAACAACAGAAACTCAATCAGAATCTAGAAAACCATCTACAAGTTACAACTTCACAATGGCATTAAGCAAGGAGCTGAGGGAGCTCCGTGGGCGCACAGTTGATATCTCAGAACCTCCACGTACTGTCCACAGGCAGGTGTCAACTGGGCCATCTACCAGATCTCTCACTGAAACTTCCTGGTTGGATACCCTTCAGCTTTTATCAGTGGTTCCCAGCTTCCCACCAACAGACAGGCGTTCCAGTATTTCCTTAATCTTCAGAATTTACCGGAAAATGCAGGGAGGCCCATGGTTCAAGACCTTGCATATGAAACAGTGAATCTATCATCCCATTCTGGCAGATGGCTAGGATCAAGACAATGACCAAGTACAACGCAATGAAGCTCTTCATGAAACTACATGAGAAACATCGTGCTCTGGTGAAAAGCAAAGGAAGAGCAAGTAACCCTGGAGGAAAAAGAGGAGCATTTGTGCTGGAATTAGACAGCCTGTTCGATATAGGAGCTCCAGATGCAATCCAGGAAATACAGAACAACAGACTGTTATCCAGAGAGAAGAAAGATGAGGATATCAGGTTCTACGAAGACCAAAAGACGGAGAGGAAAGGTCATATGTCTGGTCATGACAAGATTTTTGAGACAAGATCCCTGCAGCAAGCAGCGAGGAATGAAAGACTGCAGCATAGACAAGAACAAGGTAAAATTAATTACTTTGAACGTCACAAAAAGTTTTAAGTTTTACTCCATTGCGATATTTAGCATGTACTTAACAATTACTGTCTTAACATGTTGTACTATTTTACAGCTGCAGCAGAACAAGAGGCAGTTGTTCATGTGGATGACATTACCTGGGGTGACTCAACTGACAACGACGCTAACACAGAGGACATGGATTACCATCAGCCTCGTCCTGGATGTTCTCACCATCAAGACACTGTGACTAGTGTGACTTTGACGTTTCCAAGGAAGGTCATGGAATGTGATGTCATCTGCAATACAGCTGATCGTCTTGGTTTATCAGACAATCAAGTTACTGCCATGGTTACTGTTTCTGCCACCTTGAAAGCTGGAGGGGCTGATCTGGATAACTTCGTCATCTCAACCTCAACAACACGTCGCAACAGAATGCTGTCCAGGTATAATATCAGCCAGAGTCACATGTCCAAGTTTGTGAAAACCCCCCACAGTACGCTGCCTTACACTGGGATGGAAAGTTGCTCAAAGATGTCTTGGGCAGTGAACCTGGAAGTACCTCAGAGACTTTAGCTGTGCTAGTGTCTGGTCCACCTTCATACACTGAAGGAAAGTTATTGGGAGTACCTGTCATCGACAATTCTTCTGGCACAGCTCAGGCTGAGGCTTCAATGGATTTACTGAAGACATGGGAACTTATGGATAATGTTACTGCCCTTGTTTTTGACACTACATCCAGTAACAGTGGAGTTCACAGAGGAGCTGCCAAACTGCTAGAGAAAATGCTGAACAAAAAGGTGTTTTATCTGGCCTGTCGACATCACATCCTGGAAATCCTAGTAGGAGCAGTTTGGGAGAAGCTGTTTGGGAAGGTGAAGGGGCCAGATAATCCCTGGTTTGAGCATCTGAAGGATGTTTGGACGGACTTGTCCAAGGAAAACCCAAAGATGCTGGCTATCAACAGCAAATGGCTGAAGGAAAAGAAGAAGAACAGTGAAGAAATACTCCAAGACATTCTAACAGCAGAAAGGCTTCCAAGAGCCGACTACAGGGAAATGGCTGAACTGACAGTCATTGTTCTTGGAGGAACGCCTCCTCGAGGTATTCACTGGAGTCGACCAGGCGCCATTCATCAGGCCAGATGGATGGCCAGAAACCTGTACTCCATGAAAATGCTGATGTTTGTAGATCAACTTGAGTACGACGAAGACACTGTATCAAAGCTGGAAAGACTCAACACCTTCCTTGCGCTGTTCTACACTCCTGTATGGATGATGTCAATGTCTGCTGCAGATGCTCCCGTGAATGATCTAAGTCTAATCCAGGACATGTTGAAGTACAAGAAAACTGACCCAGAGCTTGCTGATGCAGTACTTAATAAAATGGAAAACCACAAATGGTACCTGACGCAGGAAGTCGTGCCATTTGCCCTGTTCAGCAGTAGATTGAGTGACACATTGAAGCACGACATTGCTGCCCAGTTACATGCCACTGAGAAGCCAGACAGCTTCAGAACAGGAAAGCCTCTATTCCAGAGAGTCACAGCTAAGACCACCCTGGTTGATCTCATTGGCCCAGAATCACATTCCTGCTGGACACACTGAACATTGGATCCGAGTGGCTTCTGGAACCTGTCACGTCTTGGCCACAGAATGAGGACTACAGAAAAGCGTTGGACTATGTTAAGAATCTGAAAGCGGTGAATGACATTGCTGAAACGTGGTGTCAAGATGATGAGCGACTTTGCAAATGTCATAACAACAGATGCCAAGCAAAGGGACTATCTCCTTCAAGATGTGGAGTTCAACAGACGCCGCTTTGACAGCTTCAAGAAACAAACTCTCAACAACTGACTGTGTAAATGTCATTATGAAATTAATCATCATGTAATGCTTTCACTTCTTGATCGATTAGACTTGTGACAAAATGTTAATCTCAAATTTGTGTCATGAATAAGGCGCCTTGTCTGCCTTGAGTGTGAGAAAACGAATTTTGTGATATTTCTGAAATCTTTGTATGTACCAATGTGCCATTTCTTGTTCCAAGACTATCATAATTGTATAAGTTAGAAAGAGGATTAAAAACACTTTAATTTGGTGCCTTTTGTTGCTCTATCTTGTTTAGATAAAAAGTTATAGTGCAAAACATGATTCAAGGGACCCCGGAACTGGTGCTTTTGGCCGATTTCAAGGCAGAAAACTTAAAGCTCCATGCGGCAATGCTTCCCAACAACCTAGGTCAAAATGGTTGTGATTTTCGGCCTTTTCAGGTCAAAAAGCATGGGAAAAAGTACAGAAACCTATGAAAATAAGAAAAAGTTGATTTTTGAACAGGGCTACCGCCTCAGTCTCCTGACTGTAATCCGATGGACTATTCAGTATGGGATTCCCTCATGGTGAAGGTTTACGGCAGCCAGAAAGACAAATTCACCGAAGATGAACTTAAGGAGAAAATCAGTAGAGCATGGGAGGATATCACCTTAGATGAGGTTCGAAAGTGCATCTCCTCGTGGAAGAAGCGATTGAGGGCAGTTTACCAACAGGGAGGTGGTCACATTGACCATTTGTAAGTAAATTTTGTTAAGTTCAAATTCATTTTCTTCGGCATGCTATTTTTAGACATATGCTTTTAAATTGTTCACTGTAACAAAACTATAGAACCTACATATTTGAAAATTCCAGCAATTATAGATTATAACCATCTGTTAATGTGTGCCAAAGCTCAATCGCATAAGTTTTGAATTGTTGCAGTTATTAAACTTTGAATTAGGTAAAGTTTTTTGTGGCCACCCGATAGATATATATATATATATATATATATATATATATATATATAAACCTATTCATTCTGACGAAGATCAAGCTTGTCACTCCACCTTAGACCTACAGTTCAACGTGAAATCCGAACCACGCCCACCACAGGCAGTCAGAAATTACAAAGTCCTCTCCTGGACTCGATCTTACGACCCCCCAATCAGCAGCCCAGCTTCTTAACCACTGGGCTATCCAGGGTACATATTTATCTACCAACCAATTTTTATTGAGGGGGAAGATAACCACTACACCAGCGAGGCGCATTATATGTATACGGGCAACGTTACGTCGTGCTTTCCATCGTTCAGCAAAGTTAAGCGACACTGGGTCTCGGGAGTAATGGAGACCGTCCTCCGCGTCCAGGTTATGTAGCGACTCGTGGTTCGGACCCCACGTAAAGCTGTAGGTCCCCTCCGCCATATGACCTTAGATGTTGCGAAGAAGGCTAAATAACCCCACCCAAAAAAAAAATATCCTGCATCTTTGTAGATGTTCCGTGCTGGTGGCCTCACCTCTAGACCTGACTTGATGCGGAATAGAATTGCTGTCCTGAGCTCTCCACCTCACGCAGCCAGGCACACCCGGCTCATATGGGACTGTCTTGAGCCAGGCATCTAGTCTTCTTTTGAAGACTTCAACTTTGACATCAATGGCGTTTTTGATATCTTTGAGTAACTGGTTAAATAGTTTTGGCCCTCTGACAGCAAAGCTATTTTCTTTCAAAGCTGAAGCTGTCCTTTGTTTGGGAATACTACATATTTTGCCTTTTCCATTTTCCAGTGTTTAGGCGGTTATCTAGTTCAGTTTGAGATTAGGTACCAGTTTTCTATTATTTTTCATTATGTTATGGTATGTTATGGTATATTATGGTATCTCTCTTCTCTTCTTTCCAGCGAATATAGATTTAATGTTCGTAGTCTTTGCCAGTAATTGAATTTCTTGAAGTCATTGATCTTGGCTGTGGAACTTCTTTGGATTTCTTCTAGCTTATTAATTTCTTTTTTTTTATATGTGAACGTCAAGACTGAGCAGTATCCCAGTTTTGGTATGATCAGCGTTTCCAGCAAGGGAATCATTACTTCCTTGTCCCTTTTTTAAAAGGTTCTCAGTATTTGTCCCATAATTCTTTCATCCTTTATCGCTACCGGATTTGATGTCTCAAATTTCACATCGGTCATGATAACGACAAAATAGTTTACTTTTGCGTTTCTTTGGATTTTCCCTCTACTTGGGACGTAATACCCTCATTTTTTTTTCCATAACATAAGAGTTGAAAATTTTGTATATTAAATTTTACGTTTTCTTCTGACCCCAACTGCTGTATTCTGCTTGTGTTCATCTGCAACAATTTCACGTTATTTGCATTTATAAATTTTCTGCTGATTTTTGTATCGTCAGCCAAGGATGTTACTATACTACTGTTGGTTATTTCATTGTTTATAACTGTTAGCACTATAATGATTAGGAATGAGGCTAATACTGTTCCTTGGGGTACTACGCTACGTACTTTTGATTTTGTTGATGATATTTCTTAAATTTTAACAACTTGCTGACGTTTTCTGAGGAAATTGTACAGCCATTTTCCCACTTTGCTTGTTATTCCCATATATTTCATTTTATGTGCTATTATACCATAATCACACTTGTTGAATGTTTTAGCAAACTCTCTCTCTCTCTCTCTCTCTCATATATATATATATATATAATATACACACACACAGGGTGTCCCATAAGTCCGGCATCATAGGAGAAATTCATATTTTTCTATTTCTACAAACCATAAATTATGCTCAAAATGCCAATTTCCCATCCACCATTCTGTTCAGTGACGAGGCTGTTTTTTATGGAAATGGTGAGGTAAATCGACAGAACACCCGCTACTGGTCTCAAAACAACCCTCACTGGTATACCTCTTCAAAGGAACAAGGTGCATCTCGGGTGATGGTATGGTGTGGCATTTGGAAGGAACGCATCATAGGCCCCCTCTTTTTCGATGAACATGTCACTGGAGGCACCTACCTACGTATGCTCAAGGAAGAAGCATTTCCCAGTGTCTTGAACGAAAAAGGAAATTTCCCACATGGTTCCAGCAAGACGGCGCTCCTGCGCATTACAGCACCCAAATAAGGGAATACCTGTACCAACAATTCCCTGGTCATTGGATAGGACGTCGAGGGCCTGTGGAATGGCCAGCTAGAAGCCCGGATCTCACGCCACGAGATTTTTATCTCTGGGGCCACTTGAAAGCGCTGGTATACGCAGAGAAAATTAGGAGTGTTGAACATTTGCGGCAGCGCATTACTGGAGCATGTAACACCATTACTCCTGACATCATTCACAGTGTGCTTGCTGACTGAGTATTACGTCTGAATTTGTGTATTGAAAACAATGGTGGACATATTGAGCACGTTCTGTAAATAAAAGCTTTTGTTTTGCCTTTTTTTATTATTTTTCTTATGATGCCGGACTTATGGGACACCCTGTATATATATATATATATATATATATATATATATTATATATATATATATATATATATATATATATTTGTCCCATAATAAGGGAAAATCCTTAACCCTGAAAGAAAATAGTTTTGTTGTGAGAGGACCAAAACTGTTCAATCAGTTGCCCAAAGACCTAAGGAACACGAATGGTGTTGCGGTGGACATCTTCAAAAGAAGATTAGACGCCTGGCTCAGAACAATCTCCGATAAGCCGGGCGTACCTGACTATGTGAGGTGGAGAGTACAAGAAACCAACTCACTACTTCACCAGGCCAACTCGAGAGGATGGGCGTCAAACTTGACCTTCGTGAAATGAGGAATCATCTCACGGAACATTTGAAAGTTTGAAAAGGTATATATATATATATATATATATATATTAGTGATGTAGGTCACATCCGCATAACATCCGCATATCTTCTCACATCCGCATCCGCATCCGCACTTTGGACTGCGGATGTCGTGCGGATGTGGACCGTTGAGATAAAATGTCATTAATAAGCGGAAATTATCAAATTCTACTATATTAATAGAACTAGTTCATTGTGCGCAAAAGTGATGCAAGCGACGAGACGAGAGGCTGTTCTTGTATGAAGTTACTCTCTTGCAACCTACTTAGATCCACGTTACAAAGCTAAGTTATTTTCACCTAGTACATTAGAACGAGTTAAATCATCACTTGGCAAAGCAGTTGAAGAGCTTCAATCTCTTGAATCTGTCGCTTCACCACCCACCAAAAGAATAAAAGTTTCAGTGACAGAACCAACACCTTCAACAAGCAAATCTATCACAGAATCTGTCTCTCAGTTTCTTGAGTCAAGCAGCAATGACGAGACCTACGCGATGTCAAAAGATGTAGTAAAAATGATCGAGAGCTATCACCAAGAAAAACGCCTGGCTGCATGTGACAATCCTATCAGTTGGTGGAAAAATACGCAGAATATCTATCCATACTTGAGTAAACTTGCAAGGAAACATTTAGCCTGTCCTCCAACAAACGTACCAAGCGAGAGATTATTTAGCAGTGCTGGATTAATATATGATGAAAAGAGAAACAGACTGGCAGCAGAAAAGGCAGAAAAATTAATGTTCCTTAAGCATAACCAGAGCTGGGCAATAAATACATTGAATGTATTTAAATACTAAATACTAAATACATGGGAGAAATGTATTTAAATACTAAATACATTTTACGAATATTTAGATACTAAATACAAAATACATCAATTGTATTTAAATACATTTGTAAATACATTTTAAATTGTTATCTGCAGATATATCACTGTTTGATTCACCGGATTTGCTTGTTGAAGCCATGACACGCACACGATAAAGAAATCAACCGCTTTCGACTAAGAGTGGCACACAAGTTACAACTGATTGAACTGACACGTTGAAACATGAACCATGCTGTACTACACCGTCGACGCGTCGTACTGTGCTAGTACAGAACGTGTATTAAACCAGTAAAAGTATTTACATTTTTAGATTTTGAGTATTTAAATACTATATTTAAATACATGAAAAACAATGTATTTATAAATACAGTTCTAAATACACAAATGTATTTAAATACGTATTTAAATACAAATGTATTTAAATACTGCCCAGCTCTGAGCATAACCTTCCTATAATTAAGTTTGAACATTAAACGATGAACATCTTAGTTTACTTTATTTTAATTACTCATTTATAAATATGCCTAATAAAACTTTAAACTTAATATAAATAGTTATCAAGCTAATTAAAGATCTCTTTCTATAAGGGTGGAGGAGGTTGGGGAAAGAGGTCGGTGGGGGTGCATTTGAGTTGGGTTCACGTCCCGCATCCTGGTAACACAATTATGGTTTCTAATTGTGGCTGAAACTCAACAAAATATAACGAATTTATTTGCAGACGAATTCACTAATTGGTTTCTATATTAGTTAGATGCTTGATATTATTTTATATGTTCAGAGAAAAGTACAGCAATTATTGTACAATTAATCAATTATACTACATTATAGCTACAGCTCTCTATCTAATAACTTATTATATACGTTAAACACAACAAATCTCGAATATATCCTAAAAAATAACGAAGATGTAGACATCCGCATCCGCGGATGTTGAAACCAAACATCCTCATCCGCAGATGTGAAAAAAATGACATCCGCTACATCACTAATATATATATATATATATATATATATATATATATATATATATATATATATATATATATATATTAGTGACGCAAAAGTCTGCAGTCTAAAGTAAGGAGCCAAAGAGAATGGATCTTTTCCGTTCTATGGCCACCACTATTTTCAAATAAAATTTTTTAGTTAAAAAAATTCAAATTTTTTAATGCGTTAAAAATTTTTTAATTTCTAATTTTTTTAACTTTTTTTAAAATAGTGGTGGCCATTCTCTCTGCCTCATTTGACTCATGACTTTTGCGTCACCCTGTATATATATATATATATATATATATATATTATATATATGATACACACAGACCGTGCATGGAACAAGGAACATTTCTATGATAATTAAATCCACTATAGTCCGAATAAGTAATGGTAAATGACAAATACTATAGTTTTTCTTTTTCATGATGCTAGCCCGACGTGGGCAACGGGTCACTCGCAAAGTGACATGCTATGTGCCTTGAAAAGTGGACGCTCAATTCTGCCAGTTGAGGTTTAAGTTTTGGTTTTTGGCTAAAAATATAATAGTTACCCCTTTTTCTTTGATGTATTCAATCTGACGTGAAGGCAGCGAGTCTTTTGCTTATATTGAGGTTCTAAATGTAGCTGGGCTAGGCTGCTTTAAACCCTAGATCCTGTCCCAAAGCTGGATCCTATCTGCTTTGCAGATAGCTGGTGAGGGAAGTTATATTTTTGGGACCTCTTTGCGAGTGACCCGTTGCCCACGTCGGGCTAGCATCATGAAAAAAAAAAACTATAGTATTTGTCATTTACCATTACTTATTCGGACTATAGTGGATTTAATTATCCTAGAAGAGGTCCTTGTTCCATGCACGGTCATAAAAAACCTCAGGGAACCATTCTGAGTTCATTCCATTATATATATATATATATATATATATATATATATATATATATACTGTATATAATACCAAATCGTAACTACGTACATTTGAAATACTTTTCATATAATTAGTCTGAGAGCCCAGTAAAGCCTAAAGGCTATACTACTTAGGTAGAAATAAATAAATATATCCTATAAAAAGTAACTGTAGTATTGTAAATTGTAGCATTTTTTTTATTTTTTACCAATAAAGATAATATATATTTTATCATTATTATTATTTCTTTTTTCGGTTGATTTCTGCAAAAATTGTTGGAGAAAACCTCGTATGAATTTCGTGAGAGACATTTTTCCTTTTTTGAAAGATTCTCTTTTTTTTTTTGAATTATGAAAACGCGGTTGCCTCTGTTGCATTTTAAGAAAAAAAAAATTATTTAAAATCTTGACTTAGTTCTCAAATACCTTTGTAGCATATATAATTGAAAAGGTTATTTCCACCTATTCCATAGGTTCACGTCCCCCCCCCCCTCCTTCCCGCCTACAAAAAGTTAATAACGGGAAATTTCGCAAAAACCTGGGAAAAATCATCTTTGAGAAATTACAACTCCACACCCCCGCAAAATAAAACCCCCAGAAAAGTTCAGTCCATTTAAAATTATTTTCTGATGTGGAAACATTGGTCGTAAAGAGGATAGTCACACTGTCTGGATTTTCGGCTAACTGGATGTCTGACTGTTTGGATGTCTGCCTATTCGGATGTTTGGATGTCCGGTAGTCCGGCTATCTGAATGCCTACAATGGGTATCCATCCGGCCAAACTTAACGAGTCTCTGTACCTTTCGCGAAATATCACTATTCATTAAAGTTTGACTCCCAAAAAATGTTCCATTTCTTAAATGAAACACAGCAGCCATTTTGGGGTTGAAGGAAAAAGAGAGGATGAAGCACATCTAACGGAGGGGTAACTTTGTTAATAGGATGTTCGCTATCGGTAGTTTAAAGAATGACCTCAGGGGCAAAGATACTAGCAACTAGAAATTTACTGAAGTCTCAAGGACGAAAAGGAATTGCACTCAAGATTAGGACCAGTTATATGATGTACATTGTACATATATATAGATGCAAACCCACAAGGAAAAACAAAATATTATTCCAAAGCCTTTCGTGTATTCAGCAGTACACCTCGTCAAGGAATGAAGGGAGAAGACGAGATGACGAAAATAGATACATGTATCACCTTCTCCCTTCATTCCCTGACGAGGTGTACTGCTGAATACACGAAAGATTTTGGAATAATTTTCTCTTTTTCCTTGTGGGTTTTGCATCATTCATTTCTCGTGTTTAAGTGTGAAATTCATCATATATATATATATATATATATATATATATATATATATATAGTAAACGATGTATCATATATGAATTTTAGGCCGGAAAGAGTAAATCAAATTTACATGCTGATTCATTGCAGGAACGCGTAAATACATTTGAATATTTAATTGAACACTGTTTATATATATATATATATATATATATATATATATATATATATATATATATATATATATATATATATATATATATATAATTTAGCCGCTCCATGCATTGATTGCATGGCGTTGCATAATGGAATTTTCAAGTCCAAAATGTTGTTGCGGCCGGAAGTTTACATCACATCAATTCAGTGTACATCACAAGTATGTCAAAAGGAAATTAAATCAAAGCCTACCTATATTTAGTCAGGCCACGCCTGTAAAAATTTCATACTCTTTTGTGAAATTGAAGAAAAACCAATGAGATCTGAAGAAAAACCAATGAGATCATAATTTTACAAAAAATGTCATGACCAGTACGACCAAATGTGTGAAGTTGCATTCAAAATCAAAATGGCTTCTGAGCTTTACGTAAATGTTAAGGTCTCGCTGGTTTCAAGTTTTCCGTTAAAGATCTTTTGTGTGAAATGATTTACATGTTGTAAGGCGAGCGTGGACCAACTAGATATAGGTAATCTGTACCGTACTGCGTGATATCTCATTTAGTCGGAGCCGTATCGTTGGCCGCTTTGAGAGAGTCCAAATCAATGAAAGATTGCCAACGAACTTCGCATTTCACGCGCAAGTTTTTGAAATATTCTATATCGAAGGTCACTATAGAAAATGCAGCTGGTACCAGGATGCGACCTTGGAGGTCTTCATAGCGGTGCAGTGACACCACGATTGAAGCGTGCCCTGTCTTGCCATGCCAATGTTCAACGTCAAAATCCCGTCCCTAACGTTGTTTCTGCGTAAACACATGAAAAAAAAACCCCTTTTAATTTGTCAATTCACTCAAGAGATGTTTTAAATCCATTTCTTGTATCTAAAAAGGCTATTGTATTACCTGAAAAGAAGCTTCTATACCCAAAAGAAGGTAAAACTTCGCTAAGAATGTATCCTCAAAAAGTTATTTAATCTAAATTGAGTGTGTTTTATTTTGAGTGCAAGGTTACGACCGATAATGTTCTAATGTACCATCCACAATATTAGCTACACACAATGCGTTGTTAAACGGAAATCCTCTCTCTCTCCGCCAGAAATAAGTATTATCATCATATACACAAAGTCCTTTTCCGATTATAATTATAAACTTTAATAATTATGTGAAATTCAAAGACGACGCAATAATGCTTTGTTTTGCATGTTGTTGTATAACAAACATCAAGTTTTTTCTTGGTAATGTTTGGTGTGGATTAATGCATGATAGGCTGATAACCTCATTCTTCTTTGCAGAAAAGAATGTTACAGCACACGTGTAGTAATTCCCGCTCCCCCAAGTTGAAAGACCTTCAACTATCCATTATTTTACCACAGTGGGGTTTGTTAGTGCGCGAGTTCTTGAACACCACTTTTCCCGGAAGATGGATTGGGCGCGACGAGCCGGTACCATGGCCTCCACGATACCCCGTCACGCCCTTGGACTTCTTTCTGTGGGGATATGTAAAGGATTAAGTGTACCATACTCCTGTTGCTGACATTAATACTCTCCGTGAAAGCATTTACGATGTCATCAACAGTGTCACGAGATATATGCTTGCGAACGTATGGCGTGAACTCGAATTTCGTTCGGGTATGCTGCGTGTAACTAACGGCGCATATGTTGATGTGTTATGCAACAATATGCGAAACAAAGCATCATTGTCTTCTTTGGATTTCACGTAATTAAAGTTTATAATCGGAAAAGTACTTTGTGTACATTCTGTATATAACATGAATTAACCTCTTTCGCAACATCTAAGGTCATATAAAGGAGGGCACCTACAGCTTTACGTGCGATCCGAACCACTGGTAGCTACATTATTTGGACGCGGAAGACGGTACCCCACCCAACTACTATCCAAACCAAATGTCGCTTAGCTTCGCTGATCGACGGAAAGCGGTGTTATGACACTGTTCAGGACGTTGCCCCAAAAAGAAATAAAGTGTGGATCGTGAACATGTGGACAAAGAACAATGACTTTTGGAGCCCTGTACAGTTTCGGTAGAAAGTCCCCTATGATCAACACTTTAGAAAAAGAAAATATTACGGATCAGTAATGACTGTTTTGAAATTTTACTGCAGAACAGAATACAATACTTACTCATTTATTCGTGATTGAGAGGCGGTCCATGATCACGGATAAACCGATTTCACGGTTAACTCAGTATGCATAGTCGGTGGGTGGGCGATGCAGCCGATGCTTCCCACCACTATTGACTGGCCTCCCTTCTCGCGCGCCACCCCACACAGTATTATTCTACTACGATAAAATATGCATTTAAGTGGTTTGTACTTATCACAAGACGTGAAGATATAAAAAGCCACAAGCGTACATGCGTATTCTGTGAACCACGGAGGGACACTGACTGAGGCGCGTTGTGGTGGACTGGCGGGAGGCGAGCCGCGGATGTAAACACCACGCCAAATCACGGTTAACTACTTATGATCACGGATGAGTGCACGTCACAATCAGTAAATCACGTTTAACTCGAGTCACGGTTGAGTGAATAACGGATAACTGCGCGAGTACTGTATTATCAATTAGTAACTTTTTATGCTTTTCAGAAATTGTTTCTAGGCGAGCTGTACTATTCACGAATGACTCAAAATATTATGATGATAATTTATATTAAATCCAAGGATAGATGCGCAGAGGTATGGAGGAAACCAGGCCACGTCTTCGACTCTCAGTGCCAATAGCCTACTTTGAAGTGTGATGGAATAAATGTCATGGCGTGAACTGGCATTTGGCACTCTAGAAAAACATTTGTTTATTGGTGAACGTTTAAATGCAGCTATGTACGTCCTGAAGAAGAATTTATTTCTACTGTACCAATAAGGTATCTGCTCATGTTCTTCAGGAAGATGGAACCACATATCACGCTTCACGTACGACCACCCGACGGAAGAGGCATCAGGGCATTGAAATCTTTCCGCTTTTCTCCTTTCTTCCCTGGGAACCGCAAAACCGTAACACGAACCCCATCGAGCCACCGTGGCAAACTTTGACCCGAGGTTGAAGGAACGCCGTTCATTCCCCTCAAATATCAGCAATTATCAGGAATGTCAATAGATGCGAAATAAGGAAAATGAAACTGTCTTAAAAGAAAACCTCGTTTGGATACTTGGATACGAAAAAGAGGTGCCTCCTAGATACTCACCCTTAAGTTGAGGTCCAAGGTGGGAAAAAAAGCTCGACATTCGTCACAATGAACAATTTAGGTAGAAGTAAAATCCAGGGTTAACCAGGGTATATGAAATACTAAAACTTGAGCACAGCACTTTACCACTATCATTTATTCAACCAATATCGTTATAAAAAAATAATATAATATATATATATATATATATAGGTGTATATTTCACAATATTTTGCTTAGCGTTTTCACTAAACACTTATGAATTGGATTTGTTTTTTTTATAAATAATTTCAGTACAGTATTCAGAAAAGAAATGAATCATGATATATGTTGGAAACATTATATGACTGTAGTTGCCAGATACCTCCAAAAAAATATTATACGACTCTCTCTCATATATAGGTAGTACCGGGTGGCCCATAATTAAGGAACCATAGGAATAATTGTATTTTTTTTCTAATAATTCTTGTACTTTCTAATAATGTTTCTTTTTCTTTATTTTCTTTTTGATGAATTACCTGGATGACGTACCGATAAACAAACGACGTGGCACGTTTTTTCAGCAAGACGGTGCACCTCCTCATTTTGCTATGCAAGTTAGCAAATACCTTGATAAAACATTCCCCAATAGATGGATTGGCCGAAGAGGTCCTATCGAATGGTCACCCAGGTCACCAGATATCATTCCACTCGATTTTTTTCATCAAAAAGAAGAAAAAAAAAAAATTAGAAAGTACAAGAATTATTAGAAAAAAAATACAATTATTCCTATGGTTCCTTAATTATGGGGCACCCGGTGTGTGTGTATATATATATATATAAAATATATATATATATATATATATATATAATATATATATCGAAAAGTTTGGACCTTGATTTTGGTTCTTTTCTTCCTCTACAGGGCGGGAGGGACGTGTTTGCAGGCATTCGCCCTTGGCTCCTCCTTCCTGCATAATATATATATATATATATATATATATATATATATATATATATATATATACACTAAATAATGTACAAATGATTGCAAAATCCTAATATGCTGATATAATATTAAAAATTCACTTTTTATAATAAAAATATTTCTAGGATATTACTGAAAGCAAACACGATAAAAATAACTAAACACACATTATATATATACGCACATATATATATATATATATATATATATATATATATGGTTATTTACGTAGTTACTCTGCATGGGTGGCGATGGGGATCACCTGAAGATCAGGGCCTCCAACCTTCTTTAGTTAGCTTTATAAGGCTAACTAACGAAAATATCATGACCTAACCAATCGTCAAGGGCGTACAGTTGACCTAACGACTGGTTAGGTTAGGTCGTGATATTTTCATTAGTAAGGCTAACGAAAGAAGGCTGGGGGCCCTGATCTTCAGGTAATCCGGCGATGGTTTAGCCAACTACAGTTAACTTTAACCCCAATAACATATACAATGTTTCCAGAATTAATATATTCTAAACTCATTCAATGTCACCAATACTAAGATTTCATAACTCCCATGCACTGATATATATACACACACACACACACACGTGTGTATATACACACACACACACATATATATACACACACACATATATACACACACATATATAACACATTATTATTTTATATATATATATATATATGTATATATATATATATATATATACACTACAACTCAGAATGGTCCACTGAGAAACTTTTATGTTACCCACGAACCGTGCATGGACCAAGGAACTCTTTTGGGATAATTAAATCCACAATTATTTTAATTAACTTAATTATCCCAGAAGAATTCCTTGTTTCATGCACGGTCTGTGTGTAACATTATATATATATATATATATATAATTTATTTTAAATTAAATGTCCAAAAGTAATATATTAGAACTACAACAAATGTTCAAATTGATGTCTTGTTTGGGGACCTTTTTTTTTTGTCGCAGGTAGAATAATACACAATGGCTAATATGTAAACGAGTTACACTCGTGAGGAAAAGTTCTCATGTATTACTTTTGTAAATTTAATTTTAAAAAAATTCCCCAATGAGACCCGACTTATGGGACAACACACACACACACACACACATATATTATATATATATATATATATATATTGTTAATCTGCCGAGTGTACGATAATTCAGTTTTGCAAATGAAGATAATATATAAAATATATCATTTATATATATATATATATATATATATATATATATACCATTTAAATTTTATTCTAACCCAGCCATAGAGAGTCCCAAGCCAATAAGCAAAATAGGGGAGCAGTGACGAACCTTGGCTCGACTCAGTTCTCCTTTCAAATGGGACTTATTTTTCCCGTTTCGTGGGGCGTTACCGCCTGACTTGGCGCCCTCTAGTGGACGAAGTTCGTAAAACGGACCAACCACCAACGTAGCCCTTATTCCGCTCTACTCTTCATCAGTAGTAGCGTAGCAAGACTCGAAATCTGTGGTATTCTGGTATCCCGACCGGTAGTAAATTACCAGTTGGGTTACCAGACTGCAGAATGTTTGTATCCCGAAGCTGTACTAAAAATCCCAGCTATTGGGATAGTCTGGAAAGATTGGCAAAACTCCAATTTCTGCGCTTGAATTATGTTCTGGTTTTTGATTAAGATAAACCTTCACTATTTCAGTTCATTGAAAGTGTATTTTTTTTTAATGAACTCTTGATGGATTTGGTTATTCGAACACCAAATTCCGCTTCGACTCTTCGTGATATGTTAAATGGATTCGAAATACTAGATAGACCAACAAATGGGAATATCGCAACATGGTACCAGTTAAAAAAAAAACACGAATTATGAGCCATGATTAGCCTCATATAGGACTACAGATCAAGGTAACGGCCGTAGTAGTAGTGTGGACTGAAGACGACTGAAGACAATCAACAGGAAGCCATTGCGCATTAATCAAGGCTGATCCAGTCCCAACTAATCTTTCTTATTGAAATCAAGCAAGATTAATCCCATAGACAATCAAGAACCTTCTACAACTTACTTACTCTAGAAACTGGAATTGAGGCTACGTCATAGCCAATGTCTAACACCGCTTTCCGTCGATCAGCGAAGTTTAGAGACATTGGGTCTGGAGAATAGCTGAATGGGAGACCGTCCTCCGCGTCCAGACTATGTAGCGACCCGTGGTTCGGATACCACGTAAAGCTGTAGGTCCCCTCCTTTATATGACCTTAGATGTTGCGAAGGAGGTTAAAACAACCCCACCAAACAACAACAACAACAACAACAACAACACCACCACCAACAAAAGTAACATTTCTATAACCAATTCTTAATTTACTTATAAAGAAGTGTATCTAAAACCTTTTAATTTTAAGGCCGGCCACACACAGGTTTGTCTCACGACTGACGACTCGAGTCGTGACGCCTGGAGTAGCGTGTGATTTTACATTGACAAAATGGAAGCCCCCCCGCATATTGCAGCGACCGCGACTCGAGTCGTGAGTCGCAAGACGATCCTGCGTGCGGCCGGCCTAAATACTGTACATTTTCAGTCATTAATTCTAAAGATTTGAAGTAAAGAAAAATGCTGTAGATATTTATTTTGTTTCTTTTCAGCCTTTGAAGAACTTTCGTATCCTTTAACAAACTTGAAAAAGAAAAATAGGTCAACAAGTTCATTTTCGTGTTTCAATTACGGCAAGTTATTTATAAAATATAATGGTCATTATAAAAACGAACTGTTACATTTCTCTCATGCTGGCTAATAATAATAATAATAATTAATAATTATTATTATTAACAGTGGTCATAATGATGATGATAACAACAGTACCGTAATATGGGGTGATTTTGGCTGAAGGGGTGACATTGGAACTTCTAAAAAACAACAACTGGTTTTATGCATTTTGTACAAAAAGAAACAGCTTCATGGAATAAAAGAACTTATTTTTAATCTGTGGAATTTTGCCTATCTTTTTGTCTAAACACCTTTCTCTCTATATTCCTTAACTTATGTTGTGACAATTGTCAGCAGAAAAACACCAAAGATAGGCAAAATTCCATACATTAAAAATGATAAGAGTTCTTTTTTCTATGAAACGGTTTCTTTTTGCACAAAAAAAGTTGTTTTTTTTAAAGAAGTGCCAATGTCATCCATTTTGCCAAAATCACTCCACATTACGATATGTTCTTTAGCCTCTTTTGTAACAACAAAAGGTACTTACGAGTCGCTACTTAACTGAATCCGGAAGAGGATGGCCACCCATCCAAGTACTGGACAGACTCAACGTCGCTTAACCTCGTTCTCATCTAACTGGTCACGACTTAGCCCCCACACTGGAGAGAGATGTGTACCAATTTTCTGGACAGACTCAACGTCGCTTAACCTCGTTCTCATCTAACTGGTCACGACTTAGCCCCCACACTGGAGAGAGATGTGTACCAATTTTTTTTGGACGTGTGAGAGATCGTAGACAAATAACCAGGTCAAAGCACCCCCTACCCCCATTAGATCAGCAAGGTTAAGCGACGTTGGTTCTGTCCAGTAGTTGGATGGGAGACCGTCTTCCGCGTTCAGATGACATAGTGACCCTTAGATGGGTGGGATCCCGCGTAAAGCTGTACAGAGTGGTCACAGTGGCCCTTTGCAGTGAAATTACAGCATAGCTATATGTTGCCTTTGTTTTTCGTGCAAAGGGACTTTGTGGCCACCCTGTAGATGTCCTTCGTCACGTGACCTTTTTAGCTGTTATGAATGTGATCGAACCAAAAGCATTATTATTTCAATGATTCAAACTTTTCACAACTTAAATAGGAGTGTTCTGTTGTATTTCTACTCAATTAATTTTTATACCGAATCTACAGATAAATATTTCAAGTAGACCACAACTCGGAAAACACACACACACACACAAACACACACACCTTACAAACCCGCAACATTTTTCATATTCAATTCTGTATCGCGATATTTACCCAATCTAGAAACCTAATAAATTTAACCGAACCAAACCAAACCGCGACGCGATTCGCGGTCGCTGCAGTGTGGGGGCTGCTATTCTGTCAATGTAAAATCACAAGCGACTCGAGTCGTCACGACCCAAGTTGTCAGTCGTGAGTCGCAAGACGACCTTGTGTGCGGCCGGCCTAAGAACCACATTACAGTAATTTACACACTTTAGGCATATATGACTGCATAAATCATACAAAATATATTTTATATATATATATATATATATATATATATATATATATATATATATATATATATATATATATATATATATATATATATATACCCACATTTCGGAAAACTTTATAAGTTCAAGGGTTATAAATAAAATATATTTTAGTTTCCCCTTTTTTTTTTCTTGTATTATACGTTTTCTTTTTTTTTTGGCGTCTGCCATTTTCAAAAATGAAGAACAAATGATTTGGAGGTCCATTTTCGAATCAATACAATGATTTTAATGAAAATTTAAAAAAGAAAATAGCAAAAAAAAAAAAAATTAGACCAGCAAAATAAAGAAGAAAAATAGAAGATAAAATGAGAATGAGGAAAAAGAAAATTATGTCTTCTGGTGCGAAAACTATCATATATATATATATATATACAGGGTGGTGCAAAAGTCTGGACCCATAGGCGGTTTATATGGAAAAAAAGTGTGGCCTGCAGGAAGTTTATTATGAAATGAAATTTAATTAACCATACACCAGTGACTAAATTATGTTAAATTTAACGTTCTACGTAGTTCAGAATTTACAATAAGTGTTCGAATTGATGTCCATCTTCTTCCAAACACTCCTCCTTTTGCGTACAAAAGCACAAGCTCTATTCTTTCTGCTATTGTTAACTTGTCTGCCATAGGGTAACAATCTGAAAAATATTTAGTAAAATTATAAACAAAAATTAAATTATAAAAACTATTAAAAATCGAAAGATATTTTGTATATAGTAAATTGCCTATGGGTCCAGACTTTTGCACCACCCTGTATATATATATATATATATATATATATATATATATAGGCTTAGTTAGGCAAGACCACCGCTGAGGCCTATTGTTGAGTAATGCGTGGAGGGTGTGTGCATTGCAGAATTGAAGTATACAGTACATTCCACTAATTAATGAATAGAATTAGTGATGCATGAAACCCTTTGAAAAGTATGTAATTATTAAATATATACTTGTACAAAGGTTTGGAGCGAAGACGAAGCTTTATTTCAAGGAAACGACATCAGTATTAGTTCTATTTCAATAAAAATAATGTTTATTTTTCCTTTACAGGAAATATCCATTTATTTGTTTATGAAAATGTCATGATCTGAACGAAAGGCAGAAACATTACTTCTTTTTAACCATATATATATATATATATATATATATATATATATATATATATATATCTATCGAGAAGCATACAGAAAAAGAAGATGACGCTATAGAAGCGATAAAGGCTAACTCAAAGTACTTCTATAATTTCACAAAAAGAAAGTCGAAAAACCATGCGACTATCGGACCTTTAAAAAATGAGAACAGTGCTTTATCTGATGATCTAACAGAAGTATCTGAAATATTAAGAGCTCAGTATGAATCATCTTTCAGTATCCCAAAAACTGACAAATTGATATGCGATAGAAACGCGTTCTTTGAAGAAGAACCACAAGGGGAAAGTATAACGGATTTCGACTTTACGACGGATGATATTACACAAGCCATAGAGAAACTAAAAACACACTCAGCGGCAGGACCGGATAAATGGAATGCCACACTGATCAAAAACTGCAAAAATGCAATCGCTGAGCCCCTATACTGGATATGGAGACGATCATTAGACACGGGAGAAATACCGGGCATCCTGAAGAGCGCGAACATAGTACCAGTATATAAAGGAGGAGATCGATCCGAGGCCAAAAACTATAGGCCAGTGTCGTTTACATCTCATCTCACTAAAATATTTGAAAGAATAGTTAGACAGAAAATCTATGACTTTTTGGAAACTCAGAAAAAATTCAATGATAACCAACACGGGTTTCGGTCAGGCAGATCATGCCTATCACAACTAATGGAACACTACAACAACATTATTGATTCACTTGAAAGTAATGAAAACTATGATGTACTATACACAGACTTTGCTAAAGCGTTCGACAAGTGTGACCACGGAATCATAATACATAAACTGAAATATATGGGAATAACGGGAAAAGTAGGGAAACGGATATATAATTTCCTTAGTGAGCGGCGGCAAGTCGTTACAGTACAAGGAGTATCTTCATCAGAATCAGAGGTCCTCAGCTCAGGACCACAAGGAACAGTATTAGCTCCACTACTCTTCATAATCATGCTAACTGACATAGATGAGGACGTTACCAGAGACAGCACAGTAACATCCTTTGCGGATGATACAAAGATCAGGTGACAGGACAATTGCGTCCTGGTCAAGTGCGTCCCGGACAAATGCGTCCCGGTCATTGGCGTCCCTGGACATTTGCGTCCTGGTCAAGTGCGTCCCGGACAAATGCGTCCCGGTCATTGGCGTCCCTGGACAATTGCGTCCAGTTTTATTTCGTCCCGGACAATTGCGCACTTCCCCAACTACTATATGAAGTTTATTTATTAGAGAAGTGAATAGAAAGTTCATTGTGACTTCACCTACGCAATTGTCCAGGGACGCCAATGACGAGGGACGAGTATGTTTATTATTGTAATTTTGTATGGGATATAATGCCCGGTTAGATTAATTGAATGCCCAGTTAGGTCAACTGTATGCCCTTGACGATTGGTTAGGTTAAGTTGTGATATTTTCGTTAAAACTAACGAAACTAACTTTATCTTAAGTGGACGTAACCCATAAAATTTGACAATGATGTTGCTGATGATGGATAAAGTTTTAGAGAACAGTTTCGAACAGAACTTATGAACATATAACAAGTTTAATAGGTTAAAATGAAAAGTATATTTGAAATTCCGATACTAACTTTCTATTCACTTCTCTAATAAATAAACTTCATATAATAGTTGGAGAAGTGCGCACTTGTCCGGGACGCAATTGCCCTAGAACCCAAAGATCAGTAGAAAAATAAGAAACCCAGAAGATATAGGATCTCTACAAACCGACAAACAAAATCTACAAGTGGACGGAAGACAACAATATGAAGTTTAACACCGAGAAATTTCAGCTATTACGGTACGGAAAAAGAGAAGACCTAAAGTCCATGGAATATTATACCCAAAATGGACAGGAAATTCAGAGAAATTCCAGAGCAAAAGATTTAGGGGTTATAATGAAAGATGATGCGAAATTTGAAACACAAAATAAGATAGCAGTAAACAGAGCAGAGAGAATAACCGGTCAGATATTGAGAACCTTTAAACGAAGGGATAGGAATGTAATGATTCCTCTACTGAAAACCCTGACAATACCCAAATTGGAATACTGCTCGGTCCTAACATCCCCATATAAAAAAGAAGACATTAGACAGCTGGAGGGGATCCAAAGAAGCTTCACAGCCAAGATCAATGGGTGCAAAGAACTAAATTACTGGGAAAGGTTACGAGAACTAGACCTATATTCACTGGAAAGGAGAAGAGAGAGATACACCATTATTTACACTTGGAAAATAATGGAGAAACTAGTCCCTAATCTTACTCTGAATCCCATAACTCCCCAAACAACGGTGGAAAGTAGAAACGGTAGACTGTGTCGTATTCCCAAATTGAAGGCGAGACAGGGAACATTCCTTAATCCTGAAAGAAAATAGTTTTGTAGTGAGAGGACCAAAACTGTTTAATCAGTTGCCGAAAGACCTAAGAAACACGAAGGGAGTTGCAGTGGAAATCTTCAAAAGAAGACTAGACGCCTGGCTCAGAACAATCCCCGATGAGCCGGGCGTACCTGGCTATGTGAGGTGGAGAGCGCAAGAATCCAACTCACTACTTCACCAGGCCAACTCGAGAGGAGGGGCGACAAACTTGACCTTCGCGAAATGAGAAATCATCGCGCGGAACCTTTGTAAGGTAAGGTAAGGTAAGGTAAGGTAAGGTAAGTGTGTGTGTGTGTGTGTGTGTGTGTGTGTGTGTGTGTGTGTGTGTATATATATAGGGTGTCCCATAAGTCCGGCATCATAGGAAAAATAATAAAAAAGGCAAAACAAAAGCTTTTATTTACAGAACGTGCTCAATATGTCCACCATTGTTTTCAATACACAAATTCAGACGTGATACCCAGTCAGCAAGCACACGGTGAATGATGTCAGGAGTAATGGTGTTACATGCCCCAATAATGCGCTGCCGCAAATGTTCAACACTCCTAATTTTCTCTGCGTATACCAGCGCTTTCAAGTGGCCCCAGAGATAAAAATCTAGTGGCGTGAGATCGGGGCTTCTAGCTGGCCATTCCACAGGCCCTCGACGTCCTATCCAATGACCAGGGAATTGTTGGTACAGGTATTCCCTTACTTGGGTGCTGTAATGTGCAGGAGCGCCGTCTTGCTGGAACCATGTTGGGAAATTTCCTTCTTCGTTCAAGACACTGGGAAATGCTTCTTCCTTGAACATACGTAAGTAGGTGCCTCCAGTGACATGTTCATCGAAAAAGAGGGGGCCTATGATGCGATCCTTCCAAATGCCACACCATACCATCACCCGAGATGCACCTTGTTCCTTTGAAGAGCTATACCAGTGAGGGTTGTTTTGGGACCAGTAGCGGGTGTTCTGTCGATTTACCTCACCATTTCCATAAAAAACAGCCTCGTCACTGAACAGAATGGTGGACGGGAAATTAGCATCCCGAGCATATGAATTATACTGGGTGATCCAGATAAATGGGACCCATAAAAAAAAGCCAAATATTCTTAATATTTAATTCCTTTCATAAAAACTATATATCATTCGAAAGAGTAGAGTTACAAGTTTATTATGAAATATTTATTTTTTAAAAATGACTCCTTTCAAATGTGCTCCATTAGTTGCCAAGCATTCCAGTGTTCTCGCTTGTAAGTTCTGCATCACTTTTGCAAGAGTGTGCGGTGGTATGGCCTGTATCTCATTTGTGATGGCTGCCTTCAATTCTTGCAAGGTCGTTGGGTTATTTCTGTAGACCCTACTCTTTAAATATCCCCAGAGATAATAATCTAAGGGAGAAAAATCCGGAGACCTTGCGGGCCATTCAACGTCTCCAAACTTGAGATTAACTCGCCTGGAAACGTTTGACGCAAAACTGCCATGCAGTTCCTCGTGGTATGGCAGGTAGCTCCGTCTTGTTGGAACCAGTGGTTTTCTAGACAAAGATCTCTTAATTTAGGAATAAGGAAATCGGTCAACATTTTTTCGTAGCGATCACCATTTACAGTGACCGTGTTTCCGGTGGAATCCTCGAAAAAGTACGGCCCTATGATCTGAGATGCAGTAAGACCACACCAAACAGTTACACGCTGACTATGCAACGGGACTTCGGTAATATTCAATGGATTTTCTGTTGCCCAGAAACGACAATTTTGTTTGTTTACAGTTCCATTCAAGTGAAAATGGACTTCGTCTGACATAATCAAAGTTGCTAGAAAATTGGTGGTGTCATTTACCTTCCGTTGGATCCATTGACAGAATTGTCGTCTTCGTGCGAAATCTCCATCGTTTAGTTGTTGCACTGTTTGAATTTTATATGGAAAGAGCATTAAATTTTGTTTGAATATACGGTGTGTTGTTCCATATCCAACTCCTAACAGCTGAGAAGCACGTCTGATGCTTATGTTAGGATTATCCTGTACAATTTCATGAGTTCTGTTAATGATCTCGTCTATCCTTGCTGTGCGCACTCTTCCAGTTGGTTCTCTTTTTCCAATGCTGCCAGTTAGGGAAAAATTTCTGACACACCGACGGATTACTTTCTTAGAAGGTGATTTTGACATCTGAAAATTTGTCTTGAAAGATCTTTGAGCTGAAACTACACTTCTTCCATGCTCATAATATTGCTCAGTTATGAAACGCAGCTGTTCCACAGTCCATGCAGTCATCTTGAAGGGTTAGTTTTAACTAACACTTTTATTTTGTTTTGTATCTTATCTTGTCTTGTATTGTCAAAACCTATACAATCCTGTACAAACTTGTAACTATCCTCTTTCGAATGATGCGTATGATTTAAAAGGACTTATACTTTAAGAGTTACAGGGGTTTATTTTGGGTCCCATTTCTCTGGATCACCCTTTAGTTTGTAGAAATAGAAAAATATGAATTTCGCCTATGATGCCGGACTTATGGGACACCCTGTATATATATATATATATATATATATATATATATATATTATATATATATATATATATATATATAATGCATTTCACAATTAAACACGTGAATAAATGTTTACCCTGAAAACAGTATGCTCTCATGTTTTAATCACGAATCTTACATCCATTTTCTTTTTACAGGTGATCTCGTACACGCATAGAGTTTCTGTGCTGGTGTTTCGTCTACCGCATTCGCCGCTAGGAGCGCTGTAGTAGCTGTTCAGTTAAGATGGCGTCTGTGACAGAGAAAGCACAATGTGTTGTGTGGCTTCCAGAAACAAAATCTCCTGTCAATATTCAGCGAAGGTTCAGAACAAAGTACGGAAAAAATCCACCTGATGTGAAGTTAATTAAGTCGTGGATGAAAAAATTCTTGGAAACTGGAAACGTGGAAAAGGGAAAGAGCAGTGGTAGACCATCAGTTTCCGATGGGACGGTGGAAAACATTCAAACGGCTTTCACACCAATTACGCCATCCCCCAGCTGCAGGACAGGCAGCCAACTGTCATCTTCCAACAAGATGGGGCATCCCCCCATTGGACGCATGTTGTTCGTGAAACTCTCGACGCAACATTTCCAAATCGATGGATTGGCAGGGACGGGCCAATCCCATGGCCCCCAAGATCACCAGACATTACCCCGCTGGATTTCTTTCTCTGGGGTGATGTTAAAGATTTGGTTTATGCAACAGTTGTTCAGATATCAGGACATTGCGAGAACGCATTACGGATGCAATTGCAACAGTTAACCCACAAATGTTGAAAATGTGTGGCGTGAGTGGGAATACCGTTTAGACATTTTACGTGCCACTAGGGGTGCACATGTGGAAGCTTATTAAGTTCGTTAACTATGTATCAAAACTTTGTATGTTTATCTACTTATGATTAAAACTGTGTTTGAAATCGAGTGTTTATTTAAAAGTTATAGCATGCTTTAATCAGGGTAATCATTTATGGACACCCTATATATATATATATTTTTTTTTTTTTGTATTGGGGCGTTTACCGCCATTTCCCGCTATACGTTAGCGGATATCATGGCGAGGCGGAATATAAGAAAGAGAAACAGAGACGGGGGAAAGGCACTAGAAGTGGGAGGACAGCGGACGATGGGTGAGAAGTCACCTAAAGCTCAGATAGGAGGCGAGATTGGGAGAGGAAGAGAAAAAGACGGTCAAGCGAGAAGAGAGGGCTCTCAGCGAGCATAAGACGTAAACGATCGGGGAGGGGGAAATCAGAAAGGAACGGGAAGGCGCGACGACGTACTGACGACAGGGTGGGGCATTCCACAAGGATGTGAGAGATGTTGAGGAGCGACTGGCAGGAGGCGCAACGAGGAGCCTCCTGCCGGAACATAAGATAGCCGTGCGTGAGGCGCGTATGGCCGATGCGAAGCCGCGCAAGGACGACCTCTTTGTGTCGGGAGCGGTGGAAAGAGGACGCCCAATATGACAGGCGGGGGCGTATGGATCAGAGTTTATTTCCGTTGGCATCGTCCCAGGACTGTTGCCATACGCGGTCGTAGAATGAACGAAAGACCTGCACATAGTCAGAGAAGGGGAGCGGGCGGGGGAGGGGAGGCATCGAGGCGGCGGACCGGGCTGTGCGGTCAGCCGCCTCATTACCGGAAACACCAACATGGGCAGGAACCCAGCAGAAGGTGACCCGGATCCGGTGAACGGTGTGCAGGACATGGTACTCCTGTTGAATAAGGCGTACGAGGGGGTCCTGGGAATCATAGCGCTCGAGCGCTTGAAGGGCGCTCAGCGAGTCGAGAGAAAATGGTACAGAAAGACCGCGAGAAACCCGATACCAGACGGAGGGCTTCCAGAAGGGCAAAGAGCTCCGCGGAAAAGATGGAGGCCTGAACCGGCAGGGGGATACCCCGGGAGGTAGGTGACAGCGACGAAGAGAAGACAGCGGCCGCGACACCTGCAGGGGAGCGCGAGCCGTCGGTGTAGACGGGAACGTCGTCCGAGTGGACGGGAAGATGGGCCAGAAAAGAAGACCGGAGGACGGTAGGAGGAGACTCCTTACGCAGGCCACGAAGCGCCTGGCAGCGGCAGATAGGGGTGGTCAGCCAGGGGGGCGACAGGTCAAAGGAGAACGGCAGGATAGAGGGTGGTGTGATCCCCATGGATGAAAAGATCTCGGCCAGAGAGGCAGCGAAATGCCACGTGTCAGGCCGGGGTAGCGCCTGGGAGATCGCGGAGAAGAGTAGGGACATCGGGAGGCGGCAGATGCGAAGGTAACACTTCGCCATGAAAAGGCCCCGGCGAAGGGGCAGGGGGGGTGCCCGCAGTCCACCTGAAGACTAGCGACAGGGGACGAGCGGAAGGCAGCCGACGCCAGGCGAAGGCCACGGTGGAGAAGAGGATCCAGCATACGGAGTGCCGGAGAGGAGGCGGAGCTGTAGACCACACAGCCGTAGTCGATGCGGGATTGCACCAGGGAGGTGTACAGGCGCAGCAGAGTACGCCTGTCCGCCCCCCAGGTCATGTGGGACAGGTGACTCAAAAGGGAGAGGGTGCGGCGAGATGATTGCCGCAACCGCCTAAGGTGTGGAACCCAACCGAAAAATTCGTCGAGGGTCATACCCAGGAATCGAACGGATGGGACGAGGGGAAGAGGAGTGCCGGCAAGGGTAAGAGCGAAGGTATGCGACAGACGGAGGCGCCGAGGACGGAAAAGCATACTGGAAGACTTAGAGGGTGAGAAAGCATAGCCAACCGAGGACGCCCAGCGAACCACCGCGTTGATGGCTAGCTGGAGTCGACGTTCAGCCAAAGACGGGAGGCGGCCAGAGCAATAGATAGCCAGGTCATCGGCATCGAGGGAGCTACGAACGGAAGTAGGCAGGACCGTAGCGACTGTGTTCATCACTAGTGAGAAACACAGGACGCTAAGGACACTACCCTGAGGGACACCCTCCTCCAACGGAAAGCGGTCAGAGAGGGTAGAACCGATGCGGACGCGGAAAGAACGGGCGGACAAGAAGTTATAAATAAAGGAGGGGAGAAAGCCTACGAAACCCAGGGAGCGTAAGCAGTCAAAGACCGCGCTCCGCCGAGTAGTATCGTAGGCCTTCTGGAGGTCGAAAAAGATGGCGAGTACAAAGTGACGCCGGGAGAAAGCCGCCTGCACGTCGTGGCTAAGGAGGAGGGGGTCGGTGGTAGACCGGAAGCGCCGGAAACCAGCCTGGGTAGCAGGGTATTGGTCACTCGCCTCCAGAGTAAGGGACAGCCGCGAGGCGACCATCGCCTCCATAACCTTGCAGGCGCAGCATGTCAGGGAAATGGGGCGATAGTTCGACGGGAGTGAGGGGTCTTTATCGGGCTTCGGGATGGGGACGACGATGGACTCACGCCACCGGTCCGGGAACGAACCCTCCAACCAAATCCGGTTATAGAGGTCCAGTAAAAAGCTGAGAGCAGAGGGGTGGAGGTGCCGTAACAAGTCATAGGGGATATTATCGGGGCCGGGTGCGGAGGAGCGTCGGGGGCGAGGGCCTCCCGAAGCTCCGTCATGCGGAAGAGGTGATTATAGGGGTCATCCCTATGAGGTGGAAAATCCGGTGGGTCGCGGCGGGAATGGGGGGAATCGGAACTGGAGATGGCTGCGAAGTGCGCCGCGAGTGCGTTCGCGACGGCCTCCGGATCGGAGACGAACGTCGTCGTCCCCGACCCGAAGCACCGGGGGTCGAGGGGGGACACGGGTCCCCTCAAAACTACGCACCTTGCGCCAAACAGTCGAGGGGGCAGTCGAGGAGGAGATCCCGGACACGTAACTCCGCCAGGAGGTACGCCGGGCCAGTTTCAGGACCCGACGGGCCACTGCCTTCAGGCGCTGAAACTCTATCTTGTGCTCCAGCTGGCGGGTCCGGTAGAAGCGGCGGCCGGCACGGCGCCGCTCCTGAACGGCATGGGAGCACTCTGGGGTCCACCATGGGACGCTTCGCGGCCTGGGGGAGCCAGAGGTACGGGGGATGCAACTGGCGGCAGCCGAGAGGATCTTACTCTCGAGGAAGGCGAGGGCCTCACTGACGGAGGGAAAGGCAGGAATTGATGGCGAGATCGCCGTGCCCCTCGCGTATGAGGCCCAGTCTGCTCGGGCGAACAGCCAGCGCGGGCGGACAGAGGTGGGGGGGGAGGAGACGGGTCGGGGTAAGACACACTGGGAAATGGTCACTGCCGGAAGAATCCGGCAGGACCTCCCAGGTGAACTCCGTCACGATTTCGAGGGAAACCAGGGAAAGGTCGATACAGGTGAAACTGTCGTGGGCCTAGTGAAGGCAGGTTGGGGAGCCATCGTTCAGAAAGGTGAACTCGAGCTCGTCCATAAGGGAGAGAAGGGTCCCGGAGAGAAAGGTGGAGCAAACGTCCCCCCAGGCCGGGTCCCTACTGTTGAAGTCCCCAAGAATCAGGAAAGGGCGGGGAAGCTGAAGAATTAGGTCACGGAGAGAATCGGGTGGAGGGCGTACGTTAGGGGAGGTAAAGAGAGCAGACCGTGAGCTGGCGCCCCAAAGAAAGGCGCACGGCCACAGCTTGCAGGACTGTACGGAGCGGGAGGGGGCGGAAAGGGACGGAGCGGTGCACGAAGACCGCGGAGCCCCCCCTCCCCGCCCCATCGAGAGGCGGGGAAGGGAGCCCGCAGTAGCCGGACACTCGAGGGAGGGAACGGGATCCTAGAATCGTCTCCTGAAGGCAGAAACACGCCGGACACCTGGAGGCCAGGAGAGAGGAGAGACTCTCGAGGCTTACCAGGAGCCCGCGGATGTTCCACTGTAGGAGCGAGGTATAGGGAGGGGTAGGAAAGTCAGCGAAAAGGATGGTTATGGGGTGGGTGGGCCGATCGGGCGGCCCGAGATTAAAGAGGGAATCGGAAAGCCCCGGGGTCCACAGAGGGACGCCGAACGAGGGCGAAGGCGAGGGTCACCCCGACGAGGGGGCGATGTGGAACCAGACGCCGGCAAGTCCTCCAGAAGAGGAGTCTCCCGGACGTCCGGGGGAGAGCGATGCAGAGAAGGGGATGTGAGGGGTATCCAGAATGCCTCTCCCTCCACCGGAGGTGCAGGGGAGGCAGGACTACGAGGGGGAGTGGAAAATAATACCTCACCCAGAGGCATTGGCAGGTCGAGGAGAGAGATGGGGCGGGTCAAGCGCGGGGGCGTGCACGTCCCACCCACGCCGACCAGGCGGGCGAGTTCCCCCTCCAGTGGGTCCATCGACCGGGCCGGAGAGGGGTGTATCTCAGCCCCCACCACGAGGGCCGTCGGGGACCCCAGGGGGGGAGCGTGCATAACGGTTGCGCAGTGGGGACGGTGAGGACACCGGGGCGGTAGGGCGAAGGGGGCGTTTGTGTTTGGGAGAGGAAGGTGATGCGAGGCCTATGGCTTCGAACCTTTCGGGGTCACTACTGGCGCGGCGCTTGCGGCCCCTACCCCTCCGTCGTGCGGCCTGCATGGGTGACGGCGGGTCACGATCCGGAATGGGGGTGGCCGAAGGCGCCGGTGGAGAGGGCGTAGAAGGGGCAGGGGGGGTTGCCGACGAAGCATCGGCGTTCGCGGAGGGAGCACGTGGGGACGCGCTGGTAGTACGGGGAGCCGCGGTAGGAGTCCGCTGGGCGGCAGATGATGAACCGGGAGTAGCGGACACGGTGGGTGGAGGGCGTTGGGAACCGCCGGTGAGGACGGAGTCCTGGCCGGCGGCGGCCGGGAACGGAGAGCCTCGGCGTACGAGGCACCACGCCGGGCCTCGCAGCCACGCAACCGGTCCCGCGCCTCCCGGGCGCTGAGAAACTCTGATGAACAGAGGGCCCGAACCTCCCTCTCAAAGAGGAAGGACGGGCAAGAGCGGGATGAAGCAGGGTGTGGTCCATGGCAGTTGGTGCAGGAAGGCGGAGCAGTACAGGGCAAGGGGTGGGGAGGGCCGCCGCAGCGGACACAACGGGGCCGGCTGACGGCAGGAGCTGCTCACGTGGCCAAACCTATTGCACTGAAAACAGCGCGTAGGATCTGGCACGTATGGTCGTACTGAGAATTCGCACGCTCGTCTCTCACCAAAGTCCCAGAATACCGAAACGGGGGGCACCAGTGAGTCGAAAGTGAGGAGCAGGCGAGGAGAAGGGGCGGTTGGGGATCGCGATCTGTCGGGAAAGCGGTACACTCTCACAACACCCTGGGAGGCGAGGTCAATCTGGAGGTCTTCCACCGGGATAGGTAGAAGACGAGCAACGTAGATTGTGCCCTGGCACTGATTGAGGCGGGGGTGGGGGGACACCGTGATCCCGCAGCCCAGGACATTGGGGATAGCGAGCAGAGAGGAGGTTTCGACAGAGGAACGCGACCTTATCATAATGGAGCCATCCCTCTAAGGCCGAAGGTCAAAACGAGCCGTCCCCGTCACCCCATGGATCGCTCGAAAGAGGCGTTCATGGTTAGTGGGGAGGGGCTTGGAGGAGGAGGGGCGGAGGACGAGGAACTTGTCCACCGTCCTAAGGCCGAGCGAAGACGTCGGGCCAAACACCACCGGTACTTCGAGGGGACGGGGAGACGAGAAAGGCGGACGGCGACGTCGGGTCCCACGTCCCCCAGGGGCCGAGGCCCGACCGGAGTGGGGGGCGACCGGGGCCGCGGGCTTCCCACCTGAGGGCGAAAAAGCAGGTGGGTCCCTATCGGGACGTGGAATTTGGGGGGATCCAGGGGTCGGGGGGTCCACTGCAGGTCCATCCGCCACTGGCGGGGGTCGGGCAGCGGCGCCACGAGCCTGGGGAAGAGAGGGAGAGGAGGTGTCGGCAAGAAGAGCAGACGGGGTGGGCGAGGGCTGCCGACTGCCCTTACCAGACCCAAGGTCCAAAGAGGTAGTCAGAGGGAAGTCAGATGCACAAGCCGGGTCGTCAACGAGGTCCATTAGATTTGTAAATGTTTCCATAAAGAAAATTTTATTGTTGTTTCGCGCCCGGGGCCGCGGGGAACCGATTACCCGGGGCCCAAGGGGACCAAGCGCATGCCGGCGGGGGATGGGTGCCTCGTCCCATGGAGGTACCCCCGTTTCAAAAGGGGCCCTTGCAGCGTCGAAAGTTCTCCCCCGCCGGCAGCAAAGACCAAGGCCCCCCAGGGTCCCGGGCCCTGGCACCCTACCAGCCAACTTAGTCCGGCCCCGGCCATGGGAGCGAGACCCCCAGCGACCAGCCCCGGCAGCCCACGGGGCGCGCGAAGTGAACAGAGAAAGCAGAAAAAACAGAGGGGGCAAGGAAGAGGAGAAAGAGGGGAAGACAGGAAAGAGGGGGCTGTAGGATAGCAGGGTATGCTAAAAGTCCACTTCGCAACCGGGCGGGGGACCCGGCAGGGCCCCCAGCCGCGGCTGACCCCCCTCGCCACATGGAGGCAGGAGCCCGCGGGCGATCCACCCCAGAAAGACCGCCCGCGGGGGGGGGATATATATATATATATATATATATATATATATATATATATATATATATATAGCGTAAACAAACTAGTTAGGAGAGATTAGCAAAAAATTAACAAACACTGATTAAAGGAAAAAGGTATTTTAACAAGATGGGGTCCAGCGTGCGGGGTTCCCATTCAGTCAATGTAAAATCACACGCGACTCCAGTCGTTACGAACCAAGTCGTGAGTCATGAGTCGCAAGACTATCCTATGTGCGGCCGGTCTTATACGTTCCCGAGCTGCTGTTGAAGAATCTTCCTTTCAGTTATGTCTTTATTTTTAAAACGAACTTTACAACTCTTCCAAATTATATTTCTGCATATTAGAATCGTTTGTCGTCCGCACGCATATTTTTTTTTTTTACTCTGTCCTCTTAAGTTTTCCGTTTCACCTATATAAACCGAGTCGCATTGTTTACATCTAGTAGAGTAGACAGAGCCGGATGCGTTATGTGGGTTGTTCTTTGTTTGGCGAGAATTGATTAAGGTTTGCATCAAAGATAGTAAATGTTTGTTTAAAGATAAGTTTTATGCTGTGTCGCTCGGATTGGCGATGGAAATCCCCTCTCACCTGTATTACCTAATTTATATATAGAATTTTTTGAAAGTAGAATTTTGCGAACTATTGTTAATTCTAACCTTGTTTGGTACCTGTGTAGAAATGGTATTTTATGCCTTTGTATTGATAAATTGGATGCGGATGAATTCCTTGGTAGGCTCAACTATTTAGTCCCGTCTACAAAATGTACTGTCGGAAAGGGAAATGATGGATGCTTAATTGCTTATCATTTCTGAATCCAAAAATTCGGAGATGCACAAATCAATTCAAATTTTACGTGAGTTTACTAATAATAACTCTTATCTTCATTTTCATTCCGACCGTCATCCCTCGATAAAATCTCTTTTTTCTTCTATGTTTATCAGAGCATTAAGAGTTGTTAGTTCTGAATTTTTAGGTTCTGAGTTCAACTATTAAGGTGCGGAAGAAGAGAGGACCTAAAATCCATTAAGTAATAAATACTATACCTCAAATGGACAGGAAATTCAGAAAATTTCTAAAGCAAAAGATTTAGGTGTTGTAATGACTGATGACGCGAAATTTGAAAAACAGAATAAGGTAGCAGTAAACAGAGCAAAAAAGAGTAACTGGACAGATACTAAGAACCTTTATAAGAAGGGAGAGAAATATAATGATTCCTCTGTTGAAAACGCTCGTCATACCCAAGTTGGAGTATTGCTCGGTCTTAACATCTCCATATAAAAAAGAAGACATTAGTCAACTTGAAGGAATTCAGAGAAGCTTCACAGCCAAGATCAATGGACGCAAAGAACTAAATTACTGGGAAAAGTTATGTGAATTAAATTTATATTCGATGAGAGAGAGAGAGAGAGAGAGAGAGAGAGAGAGAGAGAGAGAGAGAGAGAGAGAGAGAGAGAGAGAGAGAAACCATTATTTATATATAGGAAAATAATGGAGAAACTAGTCCCTAATCTCACTTTGAACCCTATAACCACTTGTACAACAGTTCCCAAATTAAAGGCTTGACAGGGAACATCCTCAACCCTGAAGGAAAATAGTTTTGTTGTGAGAGGACCAAGACTGTTCAACCAGCTGCCCAAGGAACTAAGGAACACGAGTGATGTACCGGTGAATATCTTAAAAAAAAAAAAATTAGACGTCTGGCTCAGAACAATTCCAGATGAGCCGGGAGTACCTGGCTATGTGAAGTGGAGAGCTCAAGAAACTAACTCTTTACTTCCCCAGCCGAACTCATGTGGAGAGGCAACAAGCCTAACCTCCGTGAAATGAAGAATCATCGCATGGAACATCTGAAAAGTTGAAAGGTATGCAGTTTTGTGAACATTGGTATTAAACTATGTTATCCTATTTCATTTGTAGAAAATTGTTTAAGCAAAGCTAAGAAAAGGTATTACAACAGTGGAATTTGATCATAAAGATTTCCTTAGTCTCCCTCACTATGTCATTTTTAAACATGTTCCGACCTTTCTTAAAACAATTGGAGTTAACGTAGTCTTTTAAGTTTAAAATTACTGTTAAATCTTGCCTAATAAAGAGCAGCCCAGACAACGCATCTGACTGTCTACTTGATTGGATGTAAACAATGCGACTCAGTTTATACAGGTCACACTGGGGAAACTTTAGACATCAGAATAAAACAACAAATCTGCGTGCAGGATGGTAAATAAATCTAATGCATTGTTTAACCATATGCATAAATATAATCATAGTATTTTGTGGGAAAATTCTGGTCTTGTTAAAAATAACATAATTGAACGGAACATTCTGGAATGTGCATTCGTATATTTTATAAACAGTTTCCATAACAGTTCGGGAATGTATAAAATGAACCACATCTTAAAATGAATTGAATAAACCTTAATATTACTTAATAAAATAAATATAGTACTTTTGCAATTTACAATGACATAAATAATTATAAAACTGGACTATTTATTTAATTTAATTCGACTTTAATCTTTAGGCTTTACTGGGCTCTTAATTTTGTTATAATCTTGTTAAAATACCTGTTGCCTTTAATTAGTACTTGTTAATTTTATGCTAATCCCTCCTAACTATTTTGTTCACGCTGTACAGATATGTATGTATCGGATGAATTTCACACTTAAACACGTGAAGTAACCGAGTGATGCAAACGCACAAGGAAGAAGAAAAAATTATTCCAAGGACTTTCGTGTATTCAACAATACACCTCGTCAGGGAATAAAGGGAAAAGGCAAGATGATCAAAATATATATCTATAGTATGTACATTAAAATAAAAAGAAATTAGCACAAGGTTAACAAGCACTGATTAAAGGCAAATGACAGTTTAACAAAATAGTCAATTTTATACAGGGTGTACACAAAGTACTTGCCCGATTATAAACTTTAATTACATGAAATCCAAAGAAGACAATGATGCTTTGTTTTGCACATTGTTGCATAACACATCAACATATGCGCCGTTAGTTACACGTAGCATATCCGAACGAAATTAGAGTTCACGCCATACGTTCGCAAGCATATCTCTCGCGACACTGTTGTTGACATCGGCAAATGCTTGCACGAAGAGTATTAATGTCAGCAACAGGAGTATGGTACACATAATCCTTTACATATCTCCACAGAAAGAAGTCCAAGGGCGTGACGGGGTATCGTGGAGGCCATGGTACCGGCTCGTCGCGCCCAATCCATCTTCCGGGAAAAATGGTGTGCAAGAACTCACGCACTAACAAACCCAACTGTGGAGGTGCACCCCAAAGTTGAAGGTCTTCCAACTTTGGAGTGGGGGCTACAAAGAACTCTAGCATTCTTTTCAGCAAAGAAGAATGGGCCTATCACCCTATCATGCATTAATCCACACCAGACATTACCGAGAAAAAACGATGTTATGCAACGACATACAAAACAAGGCACGAGTCTTTTTTTGGGTTTCACGTAATTATTAAAGTTTGTAATCGGGAAAGGATTTTGTGTACACCCTATACCTATACGTTCCCGAACTGTTATTGAAGTTATTTTTAAAATGGATGAATGCACATTCTGGAATATTTCCTTCAATTATGTGTGTGTTTTTAATGAGCACTTTTGAACTCTCCCACTTAATACTATGGTTACAGCTGTACATATGATTAAACAATGCATTAAAATTATTTGCTGTTCTACACGCATATTTATACTGTTTTACCCTGATATCTGTTTTTTCCGTTTGACCTATATAAACTGAGTTACATTGTGTACAGTACATCCGATCGAATACACAGCGAACAGCTACTTAGTATGGCAAAAAAAAAAAAAAAAAAAACTAGGCCACTATTTTAAATGTATATTTTAAACAATATAGTCTAGGATCTGGCCCAGAGTTCGTATAAATTTCTGGGTGCAGAGGTTTTGACGACTGATCTAGACTAATTTTGGGGCGCAGAATCCGAATTTTTCTATGCCATCGCACCAAATTGGTGCGAAAGTGGTCAAAATGGCAAAAAATTGGCAAAAATGGCAAAATTTTATCAGTTTTTCATATTTTTGTCATATTCTTGGGTTGAAAAATTTTTTAAGGGCAATTTTTTTGAGAATCTGTCTTTGTAACATACTGCTGCCTGAACCAAGAAAACTGACAAAAATGTCAAAAAATAACAGCAAAAATAGTAAAAAATTAAGTAAATATTGTCAAAAAATCGCAAAAATGAAATTTTTGGCTATTTTGGTGCATAAACTAGCTCTAACCAATCATATTGAACTAAATAGTCAAGAAATTAGATATTAATAGCTCTGCAAGAATTTATTAAAACAAAGTATGCACAAATGTCTAAATTTCGGGTATAAATCGATAAAAATGGTTGTAAAATACTTGAAAAAATAGCCAAAATATAAAAAAAATAGTACTAATTTTGTTATTCTTAGGCTTGCTTGTTGTAAAATGCTTGAACTTCTTATAGAATCGATCTATTTGATTTCTTTAGAGTAACTAAGTCATATTTATTGTGTTTCAGGTTTAGTATTGATAGTAGCTACAAACTGAGGATCCCTGTATTCATTATGTGATTCAACAGATGATAGATCATGGTAAGTAATAATCGAATTGAATATTTAAAACAAATATAAAGACCAATGTGTTACAAATGAATTTTTATATGTATAGAATAGAACCAGTTTATTATAATTGCAATAAGTCTTAGTATATTTTATTTTTTCAGGATGTATGTCAACTTGTGCCAGAAAAGAAGCATAGCTCAAACCTTGGTAAATGTATCTTGTGCCAGAAGAACAAAAGCCCAAGTGGAGAGAAATATTTGAGCAGCGGAGAACATGGAATAAAAAATTTGCTTCAGTTGGCTTCTGCGTACCCAAATGATGACAGAAGCAAGCGTTTGAAAGCTCTTACTGAGAGTCAGAGTCCTTATATCCAGTATCACAGCACTTCGTGCTATGCAACATATAAAAAGTTCGTTGAACGTAGCCAGAAGTCTAAAAATGCTGAATCTGAACCCTCCGATTCCTCCTTAGGGGAAGCATTAACTCCTCCAGAAAATAGTTCAAGCAAAAGGATTAAAACACAGCATATCAAGGATATGAAAGTGTGTGTATTTTGTGGTTCAGCTCGAGTCAAATTGAAAGGTGAAAACATTGACCATGATTTGTTTCGGATATGTACTCCAGGTCGTGCCCAAAAGTTATTGAGTTATGCTCACTTGTTCAAGACGATGTTTTTACCAGAGTAGCGATGTTGAACGAATACAAAGATGTATTCGCTGCAGATGTATTCTATCATAATAATTGTATAAAGAAGCATTTTGCAGCCTATGATCGCAGAATAGAGACGATTTTGGAAACAGACAGCAAGAAAATGAAGTTATGGGTTCTACTGACATGGTTCAAGAAGCGTTTAATGATGTAGTCTCAAAAATAGACTTCACAAATCACAAGTTGTGGCTACAGTGTCACCTACTTGAGACAAGAGATCAATAAAAAGCTGAAACAGGATGAATCTATCAGTAACTATTTGGTTAAGAGCCTGCTTATAGACAAATTTAAGGACACCATTTATTTTACATATCCTAGCAACAAACGAAAATCCCAGATGGTTTATTCCGTCCAGATTGAGAGTGCAAGAATTGTTGAAACTTTGCGGAAATCATCTGTCGAAAATGTTGCTAAGGACCTAAGGAAAGGTTAAAAACTTAGTTTTGGTTTACCCTCTAGCTATTGTGATCCAAACGATCTTGATCTAGCCTTAAAACGCTTCCAAAATGAACGTCCTCCAATATGGATGGAATTTCTTCAGCATTTGTTTTCCACCCGGAATGTATCAGATAGCAACAATCAGTTGATGCTGAAGTGTGACACTATCTTCCAGATGTTGTTTTACATGTCGGATTTGCTCAAACTATACATAACCTGTCACAGTCTAAAGATCTTATTGAAATTGCAAACAAACGGAGCATTTTTGTAGGATATCAAGAAGTTCGCAAAATAAATTTTGCACTAGCAAAACGTACAATATCTTTATGTGGTTCACATAGAGTTCCAGTTCCTCCAGTATTTGATCAAAACCATCCAATTCAAGCAGCAATGGATAATTTTGACACCTTGGAAAATACCTTGTCTGGAATTGGTTCGATACACGATACGGTGCTAGTTTTATTCCAAAATGCTCCATTAAGTTCTGCACCAACAAAACAGCATACTAATAAGATCAGTGAAGTTCCAGAGTCAACCCTCCGGCTTGGCAAGTTACAAAGCGTTCTTCCTTGCCAAGAAATTATTTCGATTGGACCAGGACATGAACGAGGTACAATAAGTCAAGATTTCCAAGTCTCTGAATACAAGGCAAACGATCATTTACTAGAGACTGTTAATCTCGACCATTTCCTGTGGTTTGTGATGCGATACAAACAGAACAACCACCATACAAGGCTCTTCAACTAACTCAAATACTGATAATGATGACTTTGTTCCAAGCTTTGTTGCTGTCAAAAGCCCTTTTGTAGGAGATAGCTTGAAGCCTACAACTATTGCGTTCACTCCCATACTGCCATACAAAGCAACTGAAATTGATACCATTTTTACAACAATGATTAACTTTCAGGACGTGCTTAAGCAGCAGAATAAGCCATACGGTGCACTGTGGTGTGATGAAGGAGTTTATGCTATTGCAAGATTTTCAGTCAACTTCATCATCAGAAAAAATAATACATGATCTTATCTCTCAGTCTTTTACAATATGCAAACCTAAGAGTTTTATAAAATTAGCACTATTTTTTATATTTTGTCTATTTTTTCAAATATTCTACAACCATTTTTAATCATTGTAACCCAAAATTTAGACATTTGTACATGTTTTTGTGTTAGGAAATTTTAGTAGAGCTATTAATATCTAATTTCTTGACTATTTAGTTCGGTAAGATTGGTTACAGCTAGTTTATGCACCAAAATAGCCAAAAATTTCATTTTGCGATTTTTTGACAAAATTTACTTAATTTTTTATTACTTTTGCTGTTATTTTTTGACATTTTTGTCAGTTTTTCTTGGTTCAGGCAGCAGTATGTTACAAACACAGATTCTCAAACAAAAATTGCCCTTAAAAAATTTTTCAACTCAAGATATGGCAAAAAATACGAAAAACTGATAAAATTTTGCCAATTTTTTGCCATTTTGACCACTTTCGCACCAATTTGGTGCAATGGCATAGAAAAATTTGGATTCTACGTCCCAAAATTAGTCTAGATCAGTCGTCAAAACCTCTGCACCCAGAAATTTATACGAACTCTAGGCCAGATCCTGTACTAATAAGGGTTTTTTGTAAGCAAAACAGACGTGCTAATAAAAGCGCGAAATCGAGGCCCTTGGCCAAGAATAGGCTAGTCCAAATTTTAGTTACTGCTAAACCATGGGCTAGGCCATATTTCTGATTTAACCTGCGAAATAATGCCGAAGTATTCGCATGAAGACGAGTTATTAATAAAGAATTGGTGCTACTGTAGTATGCGGTCTACCTACGATTGGTTAGGTTTAATCATGATATTTTCGTTAAAACTAACGAAAATATCATGACTAAACCTAACCAATCGTCAAGGGCGATTAACATTGGGATGTAAACAAGCAATTAGCAAACAAGATAAGAAACTATACTTCAAAGGTAGACCGCCGAATCGTAGGTAGACCGCATACTACAGTAGCACCAAAAATTGTTGGTTAGAAAAGGTTGGGGAGCACGAAAATTACTTAGAGTTTCCGAATAAGGCATAGACTAGAGCTGGTTTGAATTATATCATAGCCAAAGTGAAGGAAACTGGTGATGTCAAGCGTAGAAAAGGTAGTGGGAAGCCTAGAACGGCTCGAACACAAGCAAATATCGATCTCGTAGGGACAAGAATATTGAACCAAGAAGAACCTGGGACGCATTTAAGCCAAATGAAATAGCCATGGAAATAGGAATATCTGACAGAAGTACTCTGTGAACAACAACATTTTACCTAAACTTGAAGGCACACAAACGAGTTTCAGTTCAAGTTTTAACTTCAATAAGCAAAATCGCTTACTATGTTGCCAACAATTACTAGTTAGATTTTCACCGCGCACAGTTCGTACGATATGGTTTAGTGATGAGAAAACATTTAGTTAGTAAACCAATTAAAAAACAGAATGATGGTGTATATGCCGCTGTCACAAGGAAACGTAATATAACACCCGAAAGGTTGTTAAGAGAAACAAATTTTCTCCTAGTGTACTGGTCGGTGCAGCATTTTCAAAACTCGGAAAGACAAGGATAGTTTTTTGTAGAACCAGGAATACGAATGGATTCAGAATATTAACGTAATCATGTTCTTGTTCCATATTTTCAAGATATTAGACAAATATGCGGTGATAACTTCGTTTTCCAGCAAGATGGTGCACCTTGTCATCGCGCTAGAACCACAGCTGATTACCCAAGACAAACATCCCCTGATTTCATAGAACCTGCAATGTGGCCGGCCAACAGCCCGTATTTAAATCCGTTGGACTACTCAGTGTGGGAAGCACTAAAAGAAAAAGTTTACCGCCATGGTCATCAAATCCGAAATGTTCAACAACTTAAGAGCTACAATCATGGATGAATGGCATAGAATATCGCAACGACTTCTGAACAGTGCTATCGACGAGTGGCGAATGAGTCTTGAGCTCTGTAGGAATAATGACGGAGGGCATTCTGAACATCTCTTGTCATGATGTGTAAGATAAATGATCCTTACTAAAAAAAGGTTGTTTTAAGGTTTGTTTACGTTATTTGCTTAAAATATACATTTAAAATAGTGGCCTAGTTTTTTTGCCATATCCGGTATTCTTAATACGGTTAAACCTCACCTAATAATTATACTTAAAGACTACATTGATGCCAATTATTTTAAGTAATGTCGAAAGATATTTAAAATTTATATGTTAAGGTAGATAGATGTACACAATGTAACTCAGTTTATATAGGTCAAACGGGAAAAACTTTAGATTTCAGGGTAAAACGCATAAATGTGTGTGCAGAGCAGCAAATAATTCTAATGCATTGTTTGACATATGTACAGATGTAATCATAGTATCAAGTGGAAGAGTTCTAAAGTGCTCGTTAAAAACAAAATTTAATAATTGAAAGGAATATTTTAGAATGTGCATTCATCTATTTTAAAAATAATTTCAATGACAGTTCAGAAATGTATAAAATTGACAATATCTCGTTAAAATGTCTTTCGCCTTTTATCAGTGCTTGGCGACCTTGTGCTAATCTCTTTTTACTTTTTCTTTAAATGTACAGAGGTCTTGGTCATCTTGCCTTTTTCCTTCATTCCCTGACGAGATGTATTGTTGAATACACGAAAGGACTTGAAATAATTTTTTTCTTTTTCCTTGTGGGTTTGTATCATATATATATATATATATATGGTCTCTTCCCTTTTCTCTTCATTCCCTGATGACGTGCATTGCTGAATACACGGAAGACCCTGGAATAAATATTTTTTGTGGACGTATCGTTTATATATACACCTTACAAAGGTTCCGCGCGATGATTCCTCACTTCGCGAAGGTCAAGCTTGGTAGCCCCTCCTCTCGAGTTGGCCTGGTGAAGTAGTGAGTTGGTTTCTTGTGCTCTCGCCTCTCCACCTCACATAGCCAGGTATGCCCGGCTCATCGGGGATTGTCCTGAACCAGGCGTCTAGTTTTCTTTTGAAGATGTCCACAGCAACTACCTTCGTGTTTCTTAGGTCTTTGGGCAGCTGATTAAACAGTTTTGGTCCTCACTACAAAACTATTTTCTTTCAGGGTTAGGGATGTTCCCTGTTTCGCCTTCAATTTGGGAATATGACACAGTCTACCGCTTCTACTTTCCACCGTTGTTTGGGGAATTGTAGGGTTCAGAGTAAGATTTGGGACTAGTTTCTCCATTATTTTCCAAGTGTAAATAATAGTGTATCTCTCTCTTCTCCTGTCAGGTGAATATAGGGCTAGTTGGCGTAACCTTTCCCAGTAATTTAGTTGTTTGCACCCATTGATCTTGGCTGTGAAGCTTCTCTGGATCCCTTCCAGCTGTCTAAGGTCTTCTTTTTTATATGGGGATGTTAGGACCGAGCAGTATTCCAATTTGGGTATTGTCAGGGTATTCCATGGATTTTAGGTCTTCTCTTTTTCCTTACCGTAATAGCTGAAATTTCTCGGTGTTAATCTTCATAGTGTTGTCTTCCGTCCACTTGTAGATTCTGTTTATGTCGGTTTGTAGAGATCCTATATCTTGTGGGTTTCTTATTTTTCCACTGATCTTTGTGTCATCCGCAAAGGATGTTACTGTGCTGTCTCTGGTAACGTCCTCATCTATGTCAGTTAGCATGATTATGAAGAGTAGTGGAGCTAATCCTGTTCCTTGTGGTATTGAGCTGAGGACCTCTGATCCTGATAAAGATACTCCTTGTACTGTAACGACTTGCCGCCGCTCACTAAGGAAATTATATATCCATTTCCCTACTTTTCCTGTTATTCCCATATACTTCAGTTTATGTATTATGATTCCGTGGTCACACTTGTCGAACGCTTTAGCAAATAAGCAAATAAATAAATAAATATATATTATATACAGGGTGTCCCATAAGTCGGGCATCATAGGAAAAATAAAAAAAAAGGCAAAACAAAAGCTTTTATTTACAGAACGTGCTCAATATGTCTACCATTGTTTTCAATACACAAATTCAGACGTGATACCCAGTCAGCAAGCACACGGTGAATGATGTCAAGAGTAATGGTGTTACATGCCCCAGTAATGCGCTGCCACAAATGTTTAACACTCCTAATATTCTCTGCGTATACCAGCGCTTTCAAGTTGGCCCAAGAGATAAAAATCTAGTGGCGTGAGATCCTGGCTTCTAGCTGGCCATTCCACAGGCCCTCGACGTCCTATCCAATGACCAGGGAATTGTTGGTACAGGTATTCCCTTACTCGGGTGCTGTAATGCGCAGGAGCGCCGTCTTGCTGGGACCATGTTGTGAAATTTCCTTCTTCGTTCAAGACACTGGGAAATGCTTCTTCCTTGAGCATACGTAGGTAGGTGCCTCCAGTGACATGTTCATCGAAAAAGAGGGGGCCTATGATGCGATCCTTCCAAATGCCACACCATACCATCACCCGAGATGCACCTTGTTCCTTTGAAGAGGTATACCAGTGAGGGTTGTTTTGAGACCAGTAGCGGGTGTTCTGTCGATTTACCTCACCATTTCCATAAAAAACAGTCTCGTCATTGAACAGAATGGTGGACGGGAAATTGGCATCCCGAGCATAAGAAAAATATGAATTATGGTTTGTAGAAATAGAAAAATATGAATTTCTCCTATGATGCCGGACTTATGGGACACCCTGTATATATATATATATATATATATATATATATATATATATATATATATATATATGTGCGCCTCAGTGGTGTAGTGGTTAGCGTAGCTGACTACGAATCCATCAGCCCCGGGTTCGAGACCCGATGACGCCAGCCGGCAGGCAGCAAAACCCAGCTGTTCATCCTTCCACACAATAAAGAAAGTGGGTGTTAGATAAATGGGTACCCTGGGTGGCTTAGTGGTTAAGACGCTGGGCTGCTGGTGGTTGCGTGGTTTGGATTCCACATTAAACTGTAGGTCTAAGGTGAAGTGAAGAGCTTGACCTTCGTCAGAATGAACAATTTGGGCGGAAGCTAACCAAAGGTTAAAAGTATATTATATATATATAGTCTATATATTTTTTTTTTACAACGCTCGCTGCACCTTGCGCAGCAAATACTCTCGAAACAACCTACGGGCAGACTGGGAGGGGCGGGTGTGTTAGTAAAACCTTCCCTGGTTCTCTTAATGTTTGTACTAAATTTGGTGCAGATTACGTAAGCCGTTAAGGCGTGTATAAACGAACATCGAACAGAACAGAATATATACTACCACAAATTAAATAATATTCATTTTCATAAAAAGAGAAACCTCTATGTTAAATCTATTAAATCCTATATACTATTGAGCTAAAATGTGTCTGTGTGTGTCTGTGCGTCTGTCCGCTTTCTTCGGAACCATGCACAGACTAAACGGCACACCGGAAAATTTTGCAACGACCACCAACTGATAGCCCATGAACTGACGATGTGCTCTGTCAAGTTTCCCGGTCCTAGGTCACTCGGCGGCCGAGCACGAGCTATTTAACCGCAATAAAACTATAGAAAAGAACTTAGCCATGAAAATTTTGAGCTTCACATTGTGTCAAGATTTGTGAAGTTTAAGATTTTCATGACTATAGTTTCATTGACCAAATAATTGAACCCCGAGTAATTGGGGGACCGCAGGCCCCCTAATTACTGTCAGTTCAATTATTCGGTCAATAAAACTAAAGAATTTTATGACTGCGTTCTTCTCTAAAGTTTCACATTGCTGCCCGTAATAATAATAATATTCATTCCCTCAACTTTTTTCCCCCCTAATCTAATATACGCTTTCAGAAATGAAGCCTTATATATATATATATATATAAGTTTTTTTGCGCACACCTACAGGTCGCTACAATTGGTGTAGAACAATGCGGTTTTCACCATTCGATGAGTCTTTTTATTGTGCAGTGCCCATGCTAAAAAAAAATTCCCTAACAAATCCTGCTCCCCCCTTTTAGGGGTACAGTTCTTCCCATTTCTTCATTTTTAATCATAATTTTGGCACAAAATGGGGAGGGGTGGGGTAATGGGGGAGGGGGTGGGGTTAATGGGGAAACTCAGAAAAATAGATGCGATATATATATGTAACCAAAAAAAATTAAAGTAAATCCTTTGCAAGGTGCCAGCCCCCTTCCCCCCTTGGGGGTAACGGGGGAAGGGTGGGGGTAAATGGGGGAGAGGGGTGGGGGAGGGGGTATTGGGGGAGAGGGGTGGGGTAATGGGGAAGGGGGTGGGGTTAATGGGGAAACTCAGAAAAAAATGATAACCAACATTGATTCCGGTCAGGAAGACCATGCTTATCACAACTAATGGAACACTATAACAATATTATTGATGCACTCGAAACAATGAAAACTATGATTTGGCGGGCCGCAGGGCCCCCAATTACTGTCGGTTCAGTTATTTGGTCAATAAAACTATAGAAATGAACGCAGTCATGAAAATCTTCGGCTTCAAATCCGAGCTCATTGTATTAAGATTTGTGAAGCTTTAGATTTTCATGGCTGCGTTCTTTTCTGTAGTTTTATTGAATGAATAATTGGTTTGCCAGTAACTGGAAGGCCGCAGGCACCCCAATTACTGAGGCCCAAGGTGAGAGGAATAGGAATGATATCCAGATAATGGGCTACTGATGTTCAAAATAAAATACGCCGTAGGCCCACAATTCAGCCGAAGCACCGCAGATCTAGCAAAATCGGCGCGTAGCGCCGACCTTTTGCTAGTATATACTAACGGAGGGACCCGGAGTTGCCGGAGTGAATGTTGAACGTTATAAGCCAACGAAAATATCACGACTTAACCTAACCAGGCATTCAATTAACCTACCTGGGTATTCAGTTAATATAATCGGGCATTCAGTTGACCTAACCGGGCATTTAATCAACCTAATCGGCATTCAGTTGACCTAACCAGGCATTCAATTAACCAATCGTCAACTGTACGCCTTGACGATTGGTTAGGTTAAGTCGTGATATTTTCGTTAGCTTTAATGAAAATATCACGACTTAACCTAACCAGGCATTCAATTAACCTACCTGGGTATTCAGTTAATATAATCGGGCATTCAGTTGACCTAACCGGGCATTTAATTAACCTAATCGGCATTCAGTTGACCTAACCAGGCATTCAATTAACCAATCGTCAACTGTACGCCCTTGACGATTGGTTAGGTTGTCGTGATATTTTCGTTAGCTTTAACGAAAATATCACGACTCAACCTAACCAATCGTCAAGGGCGTACAATTAACCTAACCGGGCATTCAATTAACCTACCCGGGTATTCAATTAATCTAATCGGTCATTCAATTAACCTAACCGGGCATATACTGTGTGTGTGTGTGTGTGTGTGTGTGTGTGTGTGTGGCGTTCAACATCCAACCCGGCAATGCCGGGTGGCTCCGGTAGTATTATCCTATTTTTAAAAAAAATTACCTCTTTTTAGAGACCCAATACGTAAGTACCAATATACATATATACAATATATATATACTGCTACCTGCCCGGAGGGCGATAGCGAGCTACCGCTTGTTATCTTCTATTAATCTATTTGATTAAATTAAACTATTTATTACTACTATAATTTAGTAGAATTAGAGCATATACAGCTTTGCCCATTACATTACATTTGCAGAAACTCGAAATATATTTACAGTATTACGTCGATACAATATATGAGAAAGAGAAAACTTCATCAACTTGAGTAGTCTAAGCATCATCATCCTGTTTGCATATACGTTGTGTTTCGTATTTATCAATTATTACGAAAGAAATCTTTTATAACTTGAAGAGCCTAATCATTTTCATTAATCAATAAAGTAACAAAATATCATCAACTGTTGCCGCAAAATGGAAGTCAATATTTTCCTTCTTTGAATAATCAATTTTAAAATTAGAAAAAGCCGTTTTGAGCAGAAAACTGAGATTTTTTTATAAAAGACCTCTGAACAGTTAGCTAGAACAACGTGAAAAAAGCGTTAGCAGCTGACGAGGAAGCTTCTAACAGTGGCTGTATCCTCCAGCGCGGGACAAGTCAACGCGAAGAAGAGGCGACGTCAAACCGGAGCATCAACCCGCTAGTGGCCAAACTTCCTCAAATCTCGGTGCAGCGGGCTGTCTATGGTTGGCCAGACTGGCAGTTGACGGCTTGTTGCGTGGCACGGTCAGAGTGCCGATCGGCTCCCGGGGGCAGACCTATTCTCAGCGTGCTATTTTTTCATTTAGGGAGCAATTGCGTGCTCCCCGGACTACTCTTACTCTCCGGCGACATTAAGACTAATCCAAGCCCCACTACAACTTACACATGTCACCATACACAAAGACAAACACAATAGCATCATGAGACACATACATAAGTATAATATTAACATATTACAGTACAACGTAGATGACCTCACAAACAAAATCATGCAGCTTAGGGAATTCGTACACAAACAAAACATTCACATAGCACTTATACAAGAAAAAACTAAAACGCGCACACAAAACACCCACCATCCCTGCCTTCACGGCGATCCGTCAAGATCGTACTTGGGGTAACGGGGGTGGACTCATCACTTACATACATAAAAGCATGAACTACACTAATGCCACTCAAAACATTACAAACACAATCCAAGCAGATAACACGATAGAAATACAGGCAGTTAACATTAAAACACGCGCAAAACACACCACCACACTAATCAACATTTACATCCCACCAGACAGTTCACCTCAGGTGCCAGCCAATTACAATCCACAGTTACACAATCTGGCCTCTCTCACTAATGTCATCTTAGGAGGAGACTTCAACGCTAAAGACACTAGTTGGTACCTGCACAACCAAAGCAACACCAGAGGCGCCAACATAGCCACACAATTCAACAGCCTCTTCATTCTTAACAATAAAGAAGAACACACACACACACCACATCAAGCAGGATACTCAAACTCCTCCCCAGACATAACGTTCTGTTCCGCCTCACTAACAAAACACACACACTGGAGAATAGAAAAACAACTGTCATCAGACCACCTGCCCATCATCATTACAACATGTTCTACACTCTGCCCCAACAGCCTTAGGCACACTTACAGAAATTACAAGAAAGCTGATTGGAAACAGTTCAAAATACAGACTGAGGAACAATTCACCACATTAAACAGCACACCCATCATAAACATCAATACAGCACTCAAGACATTTAATCAGATCATCAATAATGCAAACAAATACATACCCAAGGGCAACATTAGGAAATACAACCCAAACTACACTAGAGAAATAGCCCACCTCATAAGGCAACGTAAAAACTTCAAACATAACACACAAAAACCATAAAACAGCAGATACAACAGCTCAACACAGAAATAAACAACAAACTCAAAGAAAAACAAACTTTTAGGGAATCCATAACAACACTAAACCACTTCACAGATACATCCAGGCTATACAAGACTATAAACAGCATTACCCACTCGAACAGCGGCATTCACACCTCACACGCGGCTATCTGTCGCAGCCAAAACAATATCCCAACATTCACACAACAAGCTAACATTCTAGTTAATCACTACGCAAAGATAAGTCACTTAAACAGAGACAACAACCAGAAACACGCAGACAGACAAACAACCAGGCACAAGAAAACCTACAGACTCGACACAACCATTACACCCTTCAATACAGACCAGACCACCAAGATCATCAAAAACATTAAGAATTCGAAGGCTACTGGACCAAACAACGTATCTAACATACACCTTAAACACTTGGGCCCACAGGGAATACTAGCTCTCACAAATATCAGCACATATTCATACCAACACTATTATTCCTGACATATGGAAACAAGGTAAAATTATTACACTACTCAAACCAAACAAAAATCCAACAGAACCAGCTTCCTATAGACCCATTACTTTACTATGCACACCTGCACACCTTCCAAAGTAACAGAAAGACTAATCTTACAAATCACCAACCCACACATAACACTATCGCCTACTCAACATGGATTCAGACCTCACCACTCAACCACGACATTACTCACTAACCTCACGCAGCACATCATGGATGGCATCAACTCCAGACGACCAGCTCAACGTACACTATTAGCAACAATAGACATTAGTAAAGCATTTGATGCTATCCCACGCTTCCCTCTCATAAACAAAATACTCAACACAAACATGCACAATAACACTAAAAGATGGCTGAGCAACTATCTTTCAGGAAGATACTCACGTGTCACATTTAATGGCAAGTCATCCAAAAACAAGCTTTTTCCGAACGGGGTCTCTCAAGGCTCTGTTCTCTCACCAACACTGTTCAACTTATACATGCATGACATTCCAACACCCATAGATAACAAGCTTACCTTATCATCATATGCAGATGACATCACTCTAACGTCCACCCACAACAACATCGACACCGCTACAAATAACCTACAAACATACATAAACAGTATACAAGACTGGCTCACACACAATAGACTCAAAGTAGCGCCCACAAAATCAACTATCACCTTGCTTACAAGCAATACAAAAGAACATTAGGTAACTCTACAGCTTACACTAAACACCACCAATATTCCACACACTCACAGGACCAAAATACTTGGGGTCACATACAACACATCATTATCTTTTGCAAATCACATTCGGGACATTAAAAACAAATGTACGTCAATACTTAACACGCTTAGGGTACTAACAGGCACAAACTTTGGACACCAGCAGGAAACATCACTCATATACAAACAATATATTCGCTCAGTTATGGACTATGCTAGCCCATGCTGGGCACCCATTATCTCAAACACACACCTAAACACCTTACAGATAATACAAAACAACGCACTTCGTATCATTACAGGATGCACTCAAACACCACCAATAGAACACCTGCACACAGAAACAAAAATACTGAAAGTTAAGGAACATTTAGACATGAGGGGAATACAATTCATGGCAGCAGCGACAACTAACCCACAACACCCTTGCCACTATATGTACAATCATGCACCGACACCTCGCACCATTAAGGTAACACCAGAAAGACATTATAACCAAATACTCCATTCCATAACACGCCCCAAAGACATCACACAGTACAGAAAACACACACACACACACACACCTAACCCACAAAGCACTGACACGACTCGGTCCAAATGCGATCCTAGGTGCGAAGCCGCTACCCATTGATAGGTCAGAGACCAGCCTGAACAGATTGGATCGAGTTAACTTAGCAGGATTCCGATGTGGACATCACCCCAACTTACGGACATATAAACACAGACTAGACAACTCCACAGACGACACCTGCCACCTGTGCCAGGACACACCACAAACAATTGAACACATTATGACAGACTGTACCGCTCTAGCACAACATAGAACACAAAACATTACTAGTGCGCTGAACCTCTGGTCCACTCCGGAGAGGGCGATCGGTTGGTTACCTGCGTGCCGCCAGCTTGCTCGATCAGGGTGGGCTGATCGGCTAAACAACAACAACAACTATAATTTAGCAACTGTGTTTCTGTCTGTCTGTCCGCAGAAAAAACTTTTACGTTTCTGAACCGATTTCGACCAAATTTCGTATGGTGGAGATCAGTAATGAACGAAAATATACGTGTGACCGGCCCCCACCCTATCAATTACTGGGCCCAAAGGCCCCAGCACCGCGATAAAACTATAGAAAAGAACGTAACCATGAAAATCTTGAGCTTCACATTGTGTTCAAGATTTGTGAAGCTTAAGATTTTCTGTACCGCTCTAGCACAACATAGAACACAACACAACATCACTAGTGCGCTGAACCTTTGGTCCACTCTGGAGAGGGCGATCAGTTACCTGCGTGCCGCCAGCTTGCTCGATCAGGGTGGGCTAATCGGATAACCAACAACAACTACCAAAAATATTCCGCCCGTTGGATAGGTTTTTTGCTATCCCGCACGAAGGGGGGGGGGGGGTTCTGCTCGTTTATTTATTTAATAATAATAAATATGAAAACAGAATTTAAGTTGATGTTTTTTCGCGGGTTAGCTCTCACTCTAAGCACAAGTGGGAAGAAGAAAAAGAAAAGAAAGCTAACGCAAAAGTGGTCGGAGTTTCAGATCTTGTTATAAATAATCTTTGTATATCCGTTTTCGTATAACTCGGAGTTGATAAATAATTAATCAGTCTCTCAGAAACAAACTCTGTCTTCTGTAACATGATCTCCATTTTTTTTCTACCTAGGGGCTAAAATATATGTAGTCCAAGTGCAAGGATCACAGTTGCAGGGATCACCACTTTCTTTATGTTCGCGGACTAGTTTCTTACCTAGACTGTAGTGTGGGGGCCGAAACCGGGTAAAGTATACTGTATTTAGAATTTGTAACACGAAATATTAAAAAATCAAACTATTTTAAGTCAGAAATAATAAATAACACTGGGATGAAGAAACGTAAAAGTGCTATTTTTAAACTTATTTTCACTTCATTTGAAATTGAAGTGCTACCAAAAATGGCAGCTTGTGCTGCCGCAACCTGAAACGCCTATTTCTGATATAGTGTATTGTTCCTTTCCAGAAAACAAGAGAGAAAGGACTTAAAATGCAAAAAAGGACAAAAGTGTGTAACCAAAATATTTTTATAGGCCTACACGTCGATACGCTTTGGTTACCGCCAACAAAGCAATGAAAGAAAATGTAATTCCTGCAGTTAATTTACCCGAATCGCCAAGAAGAAAAGCAAAAAGAACCAATGAAAAGTATAAGTTCATTGAAGTTAGGCCTGATGAGAGTTTATCAAAGTAATATAATACGAGTTATCGATGCTAGGTCGCAGCCATATCAATTTGAACATTTCGCACGAATCAGGGCTAGTCTAACCTCATTGGGATCTAATTTTACTCAGTAGAGCTACAAGCCTAAAACCAAAAGACTTTGAACCAAAGTTAACTAAGAATTAAAACTAGTTTTCAGCAGTTCTTTATGGTGGGTTAGATTATTGTGTAAGTTGTTTCAGAGACGTTTGTAATCTCAATAGCTGTTTTAATAAGGAAAACATTGTGTTGTTCCTTGTACTGAAGAAAGGAGTTTTCTGTCGATAAAATTTGTCATTTAGGTTTGTAAGACTTCGTATACGGCTAGCTAATATTATGGTTACACGAAAGCCTACTTAATACCTATTTCCATTAAGTCCACTGCATTTACATTATTTATTACATGTAAATTCAAACGAAAGAGAATATAAACATAAGTTTTTAATCTAGTGCCGTTTACTATTTGTTTGAAGCTCGCATGGTATTTAGATTTTAAATGCAACTTCACAAATTTTGACGCTCTGACTTCAAATATGAAGCTTCAAAATTTTGATGGCTGCGTTATTTTGTAAATTTACATTACTGACCAACTGGCCTTTCTTGATGTCACAAAAAGTAAATGAAATTTTGTAGAACCATGGTCCATGGAAAGACATAGGTTAATTTGTAGGCTAACGTAGCCCACTCTTTTTTTCAAACTAAACAGAGCATTAGGCTTCTAGTTTTAATTAAGTATATAGTAACTACCTAATCGTAATTTAGGTAAACCTAAACAGATTTAGGATCACCTGAAGATCAGGGCCCTCAGCCTTCGTTAGTTAGCCTTATAAGGCTAACTAACGAAAATATCACGACCTAACCTAACCACTCAAGGCGTACAGTTGACCTAACGATTGGTTAGGTTAGGTCGTGATATTTTCGTTTGTTAGCGTTATAAGGTTAACTAACGAAGGCTGGGGGCCCTGAGCTTAGGCATCATATCTAAACCTATTAAAAGTTTAAAGCTTAGACGGACATACTAATACAAGTCGTAAATTTAAATTTAGTTGAGTTTTTTAGAAGTTCAGACCTATGTTTAGGGTACATCTGTCTTTTGCTGTCATTCTGTTGCTACCTGGTTTCAATACCGTTTGACCTATTAATTTTTTCTTAAAATTTAAATGTCGATGTATTACTGTATATCTACTGTAGTTAATCCAAGCTTTAATTAACATGTAAATTCATACGAAAATTTTGGGATCACCTGAAGATCAGGGCCCCCACCCTTCTTTAGTTAGCCTCATAAGGCTAACTAACGAAAATATCACGACCTAACCCAGAGCTTTCCAAACTGGTGTGTCGCGACACATTAGTGTTTTTTGTATTTTGAAAATTTTGATTTTTCTATCAACAAAATCGGCTACAAGATAAACCACCTACTGAAAAATTATCTGATATTTGATGACAAAAATTAATTAATGTGTCGTGAAAATTTTTATACTTAGTGTGTCGCCAACGTGAAAAGTTTGGAAAGCTCTGACCTAACCTAACCAATCGTTAGGTCAACTGTACGCCTTGACGAGTGGTTAGGTTAGGTCGTGATATTTTCGTTAGTTAGCCTTATAAAGCTAACTAAAGAAGGCTGGAGGCCCTGATCTTCAAGTGATCCAAATTTTGTAACGGAAATTTTTAATCCATTTAAGATTTATTAATTATTTTAAATTTACGTGACATTTAGGATCTTTTCCATTTATGGGAACCACCATTTTTTTAAATAAATACATGGTTTTACAGCATTTTTTATGCTGATTCCAAATATATTCTTTTTCAGGAGAAATACAAAATAAGAAAGTTAGTCAATAAATTTTTATTATTTATATGATATGCCACGATGACGTCATTTGTACGATAACGTCATCGTAAGCTCAGTTAGGGCCTAATAGCCTATTTCTAATAGTGTGAAACTATAATTTCATTAATGTATTGTTGGTCTCAAGAGTATACAACGATCAAATTTTGCGAAAAGGAATTCGGCATCTCCCATGGAACAATCGTGGATTATAACAATTACTTAGAGAGGTAATTAAGTTTTAAACACCTAACCTAACCTAAACTATGCAATATGAGAAAATAAAGAAATATCGTATAAATAATAAAATATTAATGACTATAACTTTCTTATTTTGTATTTCTCCTGCAAAAGAATAATATATTTGGAATCAGCATAAAAAAAAATGCTTCAGAACAATATATTTATTTAAAAAAATGGTGGTTCCCATAAAATGGAAAAGACCCGACATTTATATTTTAAAATGTAGCTCAACAAATTTCCACTCACCATAGCTTCAGATGTGAAACTCCAAATATTGATGGCTGCGTTCCTTTGATAAATTTACTGGTCGACTTTTTTTTCATGTATTTTACAAAATACAGAAAGGGACGAGGGAGGATTACAGGTTAGTCTGTAGGCCAACATAAGCTTAGCCTTCTTTTTTAACTTAAACTATAGCTTAGTCTCCTATAGGTCTACAGTAATTATACATATAATTACTGTAATGTAAATGAGCCTATAGTTTATGACTAACGCGTATCCATAGCAAATTTAGAATACTAGCCTAAAACTAAAAGGTAGTAGATTTCTTTCCACAATTGGGTCCTATTTTCAAATAATAAATAAACCCTTAGCCTAATGTCCAGAGACACTGTCCCAACGCCACTGTTCACGGTTAAAGTAGCCTAGCCTAAGTTGTCAACTTATTACAAAAATCGGTAATACAAGATTTAGCTTGCCTAAGTCGTCACATTTTACACTCATTAAGGATTGAAAACTTGGAAGGAATTAGGCATATTTCTTACGCAAAAACAAACAAATGTTTGATCACCTGAAGATCAGGGCCCCCAGCCTTCGTTAGTTAGCCTTATAAGGCTAACTAACGAAGGCTGGGGGCCCTGATCTTTAGGTGATCAAATGTTTAACCTTCTTCGCAACATCTAACGTCATATAATGGAGGGGACCTACAACTTTACGTAGGATCCGAATCATGGGTCGCTACATAATTTGGACGCGGGGGAGGGCCCACAATCCAATTACTACCCAGACCCAGTGTAGCTTAACTTCGCTGATCGACGGGAAACTGTTACGACATTGGCCACGACGTTGAAATGCCACGTTTGCAGTGGAAACCTCGAGGTAAGAGCCCAGTGAGGAGGCCTCAAAAGCGATGGTGAGTCGTAATAGAGGAGATACTGGTAAAATATAACATGCCATGTTTAGAAAGACTTAGAAGTGGACAACTGGAGGATAGGACTGTCGGGAGATGATGATGATGTTCCTACTGACAGGTTTAGCCTACCTCGAAGTACTGGTAGTAGTAGCATGAAATTTTGTACAGCCATGAAGGGACAAGTTAATTTGCAGACTTTGGTGCTAGAGACTGGAACGCAATTATTTTGATGCATACAGAGATGCCAATATGAAGTTGTAACATCCAGGGCCGCATAAACCAATGGGCAAATGGTGCAACTGCACCGGGCCCCCTACAAAAGCGAACCTCATTTTGAAAATAATCAGTGATTATTTCCCACTGGGATTGTAAGGAAGCCTTGAGTTTAGCCTTCCTCCCCATTTCGACCCGCCAGCGAGAGTAGGCCCGCGCTTAAGCGCTTTTGTTTCATATCTTTATTAATTAAATCCTTGCGCATTGAGCGTATATGAGCGCAGATTCTGCTGAGTATCGTGACATCATACAGATTTTTACGTTGTAACTGTGATGTCGCCGTGAGCTGTTATCACCTGATTTTTATCGATTTCCTTTATGTATCCCAAGAGCCACAAACGAGAACACAATACTGGTAGGCTATTTAAAATAAATTAAGTTTATTTACATTAAAATACATCTTGCTACTTCTAATAATAATAATTAAAAAATTCAATTCTCTTTTATTAATAAATTGTATTACAAAATTAAAAATAAGCGCTTAATAATTAATTATTCATGATAGGCAATGGGAGCAGAAAATATTGTCGCATCTGTCGTACAAAGTAGAGTGAATGTTGTAAATTGTTTGTGCGTGCGTATTTCATCATCTGCCATTCAGCTTACCTAATCGTGAACATTGTTACCTAATTTTTTTTATAATATAAATAAAAATTAAAAGCAAGATAAAAAGTATTAAGACAAAAAGTACTTTGTTCACTCATTATTAGGACTGAAAAAATAATTGAAGAAATCCTTGTGTTGTAGGCTTTTACGGGCATTACACATTTGAACACAATACTTATTCCTTTCAACAAATATATTTTTCTTTTGTAATACTAACCTTCACAAGATTCCGTAGACTCTTACGAATCGTTATCCAAAAAGGATCAGGTAAACTTGTATGTCAAAGTATTTTAGTCCACAATACAAATTCAAGATTTAAAATATTTCTTACAGGATTATATAATACTTAACACAGCCAAGGGGTCCCCCACAAAAAGTTTGTACCAGGCTCCCCACACCCTTAATTAATCCGGGCCTGGTAACATCTGTTTACTCCTTAGTCAATTCAGTGAGTTGCAAATACAGTACATTGTAAGCTTAAGTTAACCTACTTCTTATTCCTCTTCGAGAACCAAACTTAGAGCTATAAAAAGCCTAGCTAGACAACACCAGTACTGGATCCAGATATGTGCAGTCCTTACAAATGCACGGACCCCCAATCCCGAGAGGGGATAAAAATTTAGCTAAAAATAGATGCAATTTTCAAGCAAATCAAGCAAGGCTGTCCCAACAAACGCGGAGAGACTGCAGTGAACTGAATGTACTGAGGATCCCATTCACAATTCAAACTATTCAGAAAAGAATACAAGCAGGCCCGTAGCCAAAGGGGTCGGGAGGGTCGAACGACCCAACCCTTGACAGGAAAGGCCCACTTTTGTAACTATAGTTATAACTTATGATGTGATATTATAACGTATAACATAATTTAGTAAATAAACACTTGCATTTTTTTGAACTTCACAAACTACTCAAAACTACTCTAAACCCCTCCGCAGTGACTAGGTCGTCGCACCAAAAGGTCCACCTTTCTACAATTTCAACCCCTCCTCTTGGGAAGTCCTGGCTACGGGACTGACAAGTGACAGTTTTACAATTTTTAGATATTTGTTATGACTAATACATTCACAGTACTCTCACCCAAATATGCTCTTGGAAGCATTGAGGGTTTTTACACAAAATTAATGGCATTTAGCTTATTTATAACAAAAATAATGAAAATGGCAAGTAATAGTAATAGAAACAAAAAAAAATAATGTGTGTAGTGGTTAGTGTCGCTGACTACGAATCCATCGGCCCCGGGTTCGAGACCCGACGGCAGCCGGCGCGCAGCAAAACCCAGCTGTTCATCCTTCCACACAATAAAGAAAGTGGTTGGTAAATAAATGGGTACCCTAGGTGGCCTAGTGGTTAAGACGCTAGGGTGCTGATGGGGCGTGGTTCGGATTCCACGTTAAACTGTAGGTCTAAGGTGGAGTGAAAAGCTTGACCTTTGTCAGAATGAATAATTCGGGCGGAAGCTAACCGAAGGTTAACCAAAGGTATAATAGTAAATACTGAATACCTTTTATTGATAAAATAAACAGAGTACTTTTTACAATAGCATAAATAATTGTGAAACTGGACTATTTATCTTATTTGAAGTTTACAAAATGTTACATAATTTTAAATTAAATGATTTATTGTATATTTACTAGAAAATAAATGATGCTTAATAAAAAAAAAATATAAAGAATAGATTACGAAATTAAAAGGTGGTTCATGAAATTAGCATATTTTAAATATTTGATTACAAAAATTATTATGTAAAAATGGCAGTAGTGAACTTATACATCAATAGGAGCTAATGAAATACTTTTTTAGTGATTTGCGAAATACATTTAGTGTGATGAAGACTCTCTGATATTTATGGGAATTGCATTCCATACATCTACTCCTTTCAAAGGGTGCATTTCCTGCAATTTCGATCGGATAGTTAGGTTTGTCTATAAAATCACTGGGTAGTTTGGTGTTATAACGATGGTGTAATTGATTGGGAGGTGATTGCTCTTTGAATGGGTGAAGTATGTTGTTGTTTAGCCGATCAGCCCACCCTGATCGAGCAAGCCGGCGGCACGCAGGTAACCGATCGCCCTCTCCGGAGTGGACCAGAGGTTCAGCGCACTAGTGATGTTGTGTTCGTTGTTGTGCTAGAGCGGTACAGTCTGTCATAATGTGTTCATTTGTTTGTGGTGTGTCCTGGCACAGGTGGCAGGTGTCGTCTATGGAGTTGTCTAGTGTGTGTTTATATGTCCGTAAGTTAGGGTGATGTCCACATCGGAATCGTGCTAAGTTAACTCGATCCGATCTGCTCAGGCTGATCTCTGACCTGTTAATGGGTGGCGGCTTCGCACCTAGGACCGCATTCGGACCGAGTCGTGTCAGTTCTTTGTGGGTTAGGTGTGTGTGTGTGTGTGTGTGTGTGTGTGTGTGTGTGGTGTGTGTGTGTGTTTTCTGTACTGTGTGATGTCTGTGGGGCGTGGTATGGAATGGAGTATTTGGTTATAATGTCTCTCTGGTGTTACCTTAATGGTGCGAGGTGTTGGTGCATGATTGTACATGTAGTGGCAAGGGTGTTGTGGGTTAGTTGTCGCTGCTGCCATGAATTGTGTTCCTCTCATGTCTAAATGTTCCCTAACTTTCAGTATTTTTGTCTGTGTGCAGGTGTTCTATTGGTGTTGTTTGAGTGCATCCTGTAATGATACGAAGTGCGTTGTTTTGTATTGTAAAGTGTTTAGGTGTGTGTTTGAGATAATGGGTGCCCAGCATGGGCTAGCAAGTCCATAACTGAGCGAATATATTGTTTGTATATGAGTGATGTGGTTTCCTGCTGGCGTCCAAAGTGTGTGCCTGTTAGTACCCTAAGCGTGTTAAGTCTTGACGTACATTTGTTTTTAATGTCCCGAATGTGGTTTGCAAAAGATAATGATGTGTTGTATGTGACCCCAAGTATTTTGGTCCTGTGAGTGTGTGGAATGTTGATGATGTTTAGTGTAAGCTGTGGAATTACCTGGTGTTCTTTTGTGTTGCTTGTAAGCAAGGTGATGGTTGAGGTGAAGTATGTTGATTTTTGTTGATAATTTCGAACATATTGACAGCAAAATTGAATTTGCATAAGTCACTTAGCTTTATATTATTTAGCTCTTTAAACACTGGAGAAGGGCGACTTTGTCTGTCGTCATTATTCGACAGAGTTGGCAGACATTTTTTATGAATTACTTCCAAAGGATGTTTTATATATTTCTTTGAGCTACCCCATGTTGTAGTGCAATATAATAAATGTGGATGGATGAAGGAATAATATAGGGCAAAGGAGTGCGTTTTGAGGAAAGGTCTTTTTTAGTTTAAATAATATGAATAGAAATTTAATATTTTAGATTTGATATGTTGCGTACATGACTTTTGAAATTTATTTATTTATTTATTTTTCGTCTAAATTAATGCGAAATAATTTAGCCGCATTCCCCCTTTTACAAGATTAATATTTCCAATTTTTATTTGACAGTTTGTATTATGTTCTGTGGCAATAATCATAAAATGACTGTCAGGTTCAATAAAAGTTTATGAGCACACATCCATTTACACACACTTTCTAATTGCCTGTTCATTTCATTAATCAGAAAGTCTGAGTTATGATGGGAAGAAGTAAGTGGAGTATCATTTATGTATTTTACACAATTTAACGTGGTAGAAAGATTAAAATCGTTGACGTGAATTAGACATAGTAATGGCCCAAGAATAGGTCCTTGTGGGACTCCACTAGTTAGCATCGCCTCGTCTGATAAATTGTCTTTTAATTTGATGTTTGATGACGATTCGAGAGATATGATTTAAACTAGTCGAGGATATTTCCTCTTATTTTGTATATGTGAAGTTATTCGATAAGATTTCATGCGAAAGTGTGTCAAATGCTTTTGACAAGTCGAGGGGAGATCAAGGCAGTGTGTTTTTTGCTGTTTAAGTTCTGATACACATTTTCTAATGGCATGTTTATGTCGTCTTCCGTTGCTTGTCCACTTCTAAACCTTTTAGTTAAAATATCGTATTTGATTAAGAATTTAGTAAGTTTATTGTACACGATTTTTTTTCAAATACTTTACACAAGTTGGCAATACGGAAATGGGGCGATAATTAGATGTAGTATTTAGGTTTCCCCGACTTAAATATAGGGCACACTCGGCTTCCTTTAGACTGTCAGGGAATATACCTAGTATTACCGATTCATTCATTAACTTACTGAGTGGTATTGCAGTTTCACATCGGATACTAATTTGTATATTTTTACCAGGATCGTATTGATGTCAGAATCTTTATTTTTTAATTTTTATTGAGAGACATCGTATGGTAGGATTGGATCAAAGAAAAATGAGTTTGGATTTGGTTGTGGCATGTATTGTCAGTTGTGAGTGTCTGTAATTGGGATCGAGGCTGCAGTATTGGAACCGATATTTGCAAAGTAGTTGTTTAATAAATTGGCTATGTCTTTGGGGTCACTGTAAGAATTTCCGTCTTGTATGAGGGAGGACACGGGATTTATTTTAACTTTCTTTGTGTTAATTACTCTTTCAGCGTGTTCCATAGCCTTTTTGGATTGGATTATTGTTCATCAACTTTTGAACAATAATGATCCGCTCTTGCTTTTTTAATGACTGCATTAAAAGTCTGTTACAGTAATTTTTGTATGTCTGTTCAGTAATAATATCAGTTTTCCATAATTTAAAGAGGGTATGCTTGCCTTTAATACTGACAATGAGTGCTGGTGTGATCCATTGGTTGGTTGTATTTAGTTTTAGATATTACTTTTGATTTAAGAGGAAAATTTATGTTGAATATATCCATCAGTGTGGCTGAGAATGTTTGAAATTTTGTTCCAATGTCATGGTTACCTTCGGTTATTCTTGTACAGTCAAAAGCTGTTATTTTTCTCAGGAGCTTTAATTTGTTATTATAGCTGTTATTATAACTTTTATAGTTTCCTTTGCTGAGAAATGGGTGATTAGCATGGTGTATGTAGGCAAGTGATCCGTAATACTTAATTATACCCGAGGTGCAGTGAAGCGGGGACCGCACCCAGATCTGATCTAGCAGAGTCTAATTTCTAATGTGATTATGAAGTCTAGTTGGCTTTGTAATAGCTAATTTAAAACCACATACAGTCATGATGTTGCGAAGGAAGCTCGCTATATTATTTGAATGTTCTTTGGTGAGATCACTATTTAAATCTACTACAATAACGCAATTGCTACAAATATAATTGGAGGTTAAAATTCTATTGGCATTTTTAAGACAATTTGGTACGTTACCAGTTAGTGGTCGGTAAATGCCTAAAATTGAATATTGGGTGCTATCAATAAACATTTAAATTGCGAATGTTTCTGAGGTATTGTTTAGGCTTACGAGTCCTTCGATACTTTTACTCTCGTAGTGCGAGTATACAAATATACTTACACCTCCTCCCCCCATTGTTAGACCTACATACACGGTAGCTCGTATACCTTGGAATGTTAAAAAAAAAAGATTTTCATTTAACCAGGTTTCAGTTAATATAATGGACGTGAATTTATGTTTTAATAATTTTAGGTTAACTGTCAATTCGTCAAAGTGTTTTGAGAGACGGCGAATGTTTAAGTTTAAAAAAGAAAGGTTGATATTTTGTTGTATTTCTTGTTTAACAAGTTGCCGACTGAGATATAGTCAGAGTTGACTATGTTTTCGCATTAAATAATTTCATTTACAGCATTGAGTGTGTTTAAAATATTGATCAGGATGTGAAGATTAGGGTAATAGCTAATACAAATAACAGGTGAGAAAAAAATATACAGCACAAATACAGACATATATATAATATATATATATATACACCCGTACATACGTCGGGTAATCCATTTAAACCAGTACCCAAATTAAATGTTTTTAATTTGGGTACGGTTTTAAATGGATCACCCAGTATATATATATATATATATATATATATACACACACACACACACACACAAATAAGATAAAATAAAATAAATTAAGCGGTTGTATTAACGTAAGAACATATTATATATGCATCTACGGTGAGACTGTAGATTTGAAAATTATAGAATTTATTAAAAGTTAAAAATTTATTTAAAAATTATATAATTATAAAATCATAAAATTAGCGATTATAAAATTTGAAGGACGATGACGATAGAAAAATTATAAGATAATAATAATGACTAAAAAATTTTAAGTTAAAAAGTTATAGTATTATAAAAAATAAAATTTAAGTTAAAAATTATATAATTTTAAAATCTTAAATTTAGCAATTACTGAATCTGAAGGACTGTCAAAATAACAAAATTATAAGATCATAACGTTTATAAAATTTCAAGATGACAAATTTACAATCGTTTTAATATTTATAATTATTATTATTATATAGGCTATAATATTATAAATATGTAATATTATATATATCATTATATATTTCCCAAACATTCTCATTTCTCATACAAGTTATTGTCATATGAACCAAATTATTCTACAGATTTATCGATTATTTATATATGTAGAGAGAGAGACTAAATAGCCCCCACGATGACTGTCTTGGAGAACAAATGGTAAAGCTCATGAATGGAACGCCAGAACGTGTGTTGACTTTACGTAATAGAAGAGGGGAAAGCAACACAATTCTAAATATAATGATTCAATAAATTTATTATTTATTGACTTTTATTATCAGATCCAAAAATATGGGACCCCCCCCCCCCCCAAAGGTGTCTCTTTACTTTTGTCAAACCTCTCTCTCTCTCTCTCTCTCTCTACAAGTTCCCGAACTGGTTATCCTGCGCACGCATCACATGACGCGCATCCGCGTCATGTGATGTATGTTGTAGCGTGACTCAGTTTGTGTCCAAAGACGGTTACCGCTTGTTGATATCGTATTTTCTCTCGATATTTACTGGTTTTTTAAGTCATTTTGTGTGTTTTGTCGCATTTTGTGCATTTGAATAATGGCTACTGATGAAGAACAACGTGTCTGCATAAAATTTTGCGTTAATCTGGGCAAGACTGCTTCTCAAACACATGCCATGCTGAACACAGCATTTGGCAATGACGTCTTAAGTCGGACAACCACTTTTGAGTGGCATAAGCGCTCTAAGGAAGGCCGAACGTCGACGGAGGAAGATGCAAAGGTGGGACGACATTCCACTTCAAGAACTGATGACACTGTTGCTCGTGTTCGTGAAATGATTCGAGGGAACCGTAGACTGATAGTCAGGGAAGTCGCGGACGAAATGGACATTTCGATAGGATCATGCCACCCGATACTCGGAGAGAATTTGGGGATGCATCGTGTGTCAGCCAAATTTGTGCCACGACTATTGACTGCCGAGCAGAGAGAGTAACGTGTTGTTGTTGTTGTCTCATGACCTCCTTCAACTTGCCAATTTTGATGAAAATTTTCTGAAACATCGTTACGGGTGACGAGTCGTGGCTGTACCAGGTGTGACGTTGAAACAAAACAGCAGGCATCGCAATGGAAGTGCGCGACGTCCCTGAGACCAAAATTGGCAAGTTGAAGGAGGTCTTGAGACACAACAACACGTTGCTCTTTCTGCTCGGCAGTCAAGAGTCGTGGCACAAATTTGGCTGACACACGACGCATCCTCAAATTCTCTCCGAGTATCGTGTGGCATGATCCTATCGAAATGTCCATTTCGTCTGCGACTTTCCTGACTGTCAGTCTACGGTTCCCTCGAATCATTTCACAAACACGAGCAACAGTGTCACCAGTTCTTGAAATGGAATGTCGTCCCACCCTTACATCGTCCTCCGTCGACGTTCGGTCTTCCTTAGAGCGCTTATGCCACTCAATAGTGGTTGTCCGACTTAAGGCGTCATTGCCAAATGCTGTGTTCAGCATTGCATGGGTTTGAGAAGCAGTCTTGCCCAGCTTAACGCAAAATTTTATACACACACGTTGTTCTTCAACAGTAGCCATTATTCAAATGTACAAAATGCGACAAAACACACACAATCAACACGCGGTAACCGTCTTTGGACACAGATTGAGTCACGCTACAACATGCATCACATGACGCGCATGCGCGTCATGTGATGCGCGCGCAGCATAACCAGTTGCTAACTTCTTGAACACACCTCGAAAGTAATCTCTTAAGCTTACTCAGACTTCACACATCCTCTGATTTGTTTTAGGTTAGGTTAACCCAAGTTAATGCAAAAAATGTGGCTTACTATTGGCACTATTTTGGGATTGAAGCGTGTGCGTGTGTGTGTGCGCGTGTATTATAACAAAATATTTAGTACGGTATGTACCAAAAAAAAATTCGAAAGAGTAACTAAAAACAAAACTCGGCTATTGCAGATGTGCTGTACTCATGTAGTCCAGTGGTTAGAGGTGCCGCTAACGGAACTACAGAAATTCGGGACACTTGTTCCAGAAAGGTAAGTTACGTAAAAAAATTTATTTATTTAGTATCAAAACTAAGTTGCGATTAACTTGCATGTAATAACTGTAAATGCACGAAGGTGAACCGAAAGGAAATTTTAGTGACACTAAATCCCGTAGATGGTGCCACACACTCATATTTTGGCTTGTTACCAATCGATTGGATTTACAAAAACCTGTTCTTCCAGATTTAACAAAATCATTTTGTAAATTTTACAAAATCATTTTACAAATAGTTATTGTCCAAAATTAATAAAATGTTTTGTGCGTTAATAGTCTATTAACTATTTTCGTGAGTTTAAAGCAAAATTTCATTACTTTCACGAAACATTTTTCTTGGTGATCGCTCAATCCATTTGGACTAAGATTTTTACAACCTCGAGACAGATAATGATCATACTACGAGGAAAAAGTATATATAAACTTATGATATGCTCTTACTTTTATTTGAGAGAGGCTTTGGGTTGCGATTATGCTAACCTTTTGGAGAGAAATACAGGGTGTTTATAAAGTCCCTATCTATTTCAGTGAAAACGTAGCAAAAAGGGTAAAATTCAATAACAATATAATAGGAGGCATACATTTAATGAATACTTAAGCGTATGATTCTACATGAGCACCATCAGTATCTCTACAGAGTTCGAATCTGTCAGCAGCATTGCGGAACACATTTTGGAGCATGACGGGGATTATTTCTGTAACTGCTGTTACGATACGAGCACGTAAATCTTGCAGATCTGTAACCCTCGTTTGATAGACGTTTGATTTGATAAAGCCCCATGCAAAGAAATCTAAGGGCGTTAGGTCAGGAGATCGAGCCGCCCATCTTGTTGAAAGACGACGGTGTTTAAAATGCCATCTGAATGAAGCTGGGACATTTACGCGCTCGTATCGTAACGGCAGTTACAAAAATAACCCCTGTCATACTCCAAAATGTGTTCCGCAATGCTGCTAACAGATTCGAACTCTGTAGAGATACTGATGGTGCTCATCTAGAATCATACGCTTAATTAAATGTATGCCTTCTATTATATTGTTATTGAATTTTACCCTTTTTGCTACATTTTCACTGAAATAGATAGGGACTTTATAAACACCCTGTAGAGGAACAAAGTATGGGATGGGAAAAGTTCAAATCAGTGAGAATTGAGAAGTAAATATATGAAGTGACCAAACTCACTGGTAAGCTATATGCATTTCATATAAAATATTGATGTATTGTTTCATTGTTTTTCTACGTACAGGGTGGTCACAATGTGTTGTCACCCCATTAAAATACTAACTGATTTTCGTTCTTCTTTCAGACCCATTTGAAATGTGTGATAAGCAGCAACTATACGATTGAACAACGCATGTTAGCTAGTACCTGGGTCTATGAGTGACCGCGTAATGTCAAAACCATTGAAAATATTCGTGCAGAGTTCAAGGACCGATTCAATGGTCTTTTTTGGAGAATTCAATGGTGCAGCTCCTTTTTGGAGGAGTTTTACCATTGAATCGGTCCTGGAAGTCTGCATGAATATTTTCAATAGTTTTGCCATTACGCGGTCGCTCATGGACCCAGGTACTAGCCAATACGTGTCGTTCAATAGTATAATTGCTGCTATCACCCATTTCAAATGGGTATGAAAGAAAAACTAAAATCAGTTAGTATTTTACTCGGGTGACAATACATTGTGGACACCCTGTAATTCTGTCTTCATAGTTTTCGTGAAAACTGTACAGTATATAAAACTTTATTTACACAAACGAAAGTATACTTATACGTTAACAAAGAGAATCTTTAAATTACAAGATTTCTTTATCTTTACACAAGAAGATCCTGCGAGCAGTCATCCTGTAAAGCAATATTTAACCTTTTGGGAGCCATTTTGGATCCTTGTCACATTCATAATCAGCTTATATATATATATGTATCTGTTGTAAGCAGTGGTGGAATTTGAAAAAATTTACTGTGGGAACTCAGCCCAAAACTTGCTAGGGGAGTTTAGCCTGAGGAGACAAATATCTTGTATTTAGTAATTGTTGATTTGGTCAAGTATATATTCTGTTTTTTACCAAACTTTATCATCAGTGAATATGTTAATCATTTTGAGAGAGAGAGTTTGGTATATCTGTTGACTGCTATTTATATGGCAAATTCATGGTTAATTCGCAATATAATGACAAAATACATAATATCATAAGAAAAGTCTAAGGGATCGACTTGATGTTACAAACTTACACTCATCAGGCTGAAAGTGCTGAAATAGAACGTTTTACATAATTAATGAGAACTCGGACCACTCTGAGAACGACATTCCCGGAGTGATGTTCACTCTAGGAACGGTGTTCCCACGCGTTCCAACCCAATTCCATCACTGGTACTGCGTTTCACTTTAATTCGTGCCGCATTTTCTGTTATTTTTTAAGTGTTTTATTTTCGTGTGTTTTGCGGGCAATTCGGATTAAATATTAATCCTTAATCGCTGACAGTACAATCGTTAAAACCTTTTTTCAGACAAACTGATTTGTTTCATCAATTTCAAATTATGACGACTAATTAAGAGAGAAAAAAAAAATCTTATAAATAAAGAAAAACAAAAATAATAAATCTACATTATATAACTATCGTATTTGATAAAACTCTATATTTTAGGGGTAACTAAATTGATTTTAGTGAATTTTATATCAGCACCGAATTTTTTTCACAACTTTTAACTAAATTATTTTTACATTATAAATCACACGTAGCCTACATAGGCCCATCCTTTAATTGTGTGATTGAGAGGTATTTAATGGCGAACTAATTTACTTTTTCTTTTAACGCATATCACACACATACATATACACACACACAGTATATATATGCTATACATCATTGATGTAGTCGAGACCACCATAGCCGAAACAGAGATCTAAGCACCCGAGACCGAGACCTGTCTCGAGTCCTACATCAGTGCTACACACAGACCATGCATGGAAGAAGGAACTCTTCTGGAAAAATTAAATCCACTGGAGTCCGAATAAGTAACGGTAAATGGCACAAATACTATAGTTTTTCTTTTTCATGTTGGAAGCCCAACGGGTCACTAACAAAGAGGTCCTAAAACAGTTTCCCTCACCAGCTATCTGCTAAGCAGGTAGGACCCAGCTTTGGGACAGAGTCTAGCCTTGTTCCATGCATAGTCTGTGTATAATATAAAAGTTTCTCAGGGGACCATTCGGAGTTGTAGCGCAGTAAAAAAAACATATATATATATATGGTATACACACACACACACACACAATTATATATATATATATATATACACACACACAGTGTATATCTCAATTAGGGAGTGAAAATTACTGGTATTAATCACGTGAAAGTCGATTCCTATCACAATTTCGTTGTCGTGTTCCATTCTCGCTTCAAATGGGTCCCTTTGAGTATACAGATCAAGTGTAACCTGATTGATATATATATATATACACTTTATATTGTCATTTAATCAATAATACGAGCATATCACGCTGCACCATGCAGTTTCAGAAAAAAATTCGCCTAGTATCCAAAATTTTGTGAAAAACAAAGAAATTACTACTAGGGGCATTCAATATATTTTGCCCCACCCTTTTTTCTTAGTTAAATAATAGGCCATGAGGCTGAAATGTCTTTTGGGCCGTAAGTTTGAACTTTCTGCGCTTCACATAACCGGATTCTTCCAGTTTGAACCTCCCCTCCTTGTATAAAACCGCTTTTAAACGCCCTTGTATAAAACCGATGGTTAACGCAGTTTCGAAAATGGCGCCTAACAGTGATGTGCGTCGTAAACAGAGCTGTAATCGCGTTCTTAACCGCAGAGAAGGAAACAGTTGGAAATATTTACAAACGTCTACAAAACGTTTATGGAGATGCTGTTGCTGGTCGAAGCACAGTTGGACGCTGGTCTAAACGTGTGAGATCATCGGAGAGAGGGAGAGCCAGCCTCGATGATGAGCCATGCGGAGGTCGCCCGGCATCGGCTGTGACAACTCACACTGTGGCCTGTGCAACGTGCTAACAGCATCATTCGATCAAATCGGCGCGTCACATACAAGGAGCTAGGAATTAGTGAAGGAAGTGTGAATACGATAATTCAGCAACTGGGATACTCAAAAGTGTGTTCACGGTTTGTTCCTCGCGAACTGACTGAAGATCACAAAGACCAAAGAAAAGAAATTGCTTCCGAGTCGTTGGTTCGATACGAGACAGAAGGGGATAACTTCCTTTCACGAATTGTGACTGGGGATGAGACTTGGGTACACTACTTTGAATCTGAAACAAAATGCCAATCCATAGAGTGGCATCACGCAGACTCCCCACGCAAGAAAAAGTTCAAAATGGCTCCCTCTGCAGGATAGGTTATGGCCACCCATCTTCTGGGACATGAAAGGGGTGATTCTGATGAACATTATGAAGAAAGGACAAACAATCAACTCGGAGGCATATATTGCTACCTACAGAGACTCCAAAGACGTATAAAGCGAGTTCGACCGGAGAGAAAACTGGAAGACGTCCTTCTTTTGCACAATAACGCAAGACCACACAATAGTTTACAAACAAGAGAGACCATCACAAAAATGCG